>CAKNWT010303326.1:0-15597 GCA_932066315.1 Andricus coriarius | reverse complement strand
TTTCATCAGGACATCAAAGAGATGGAAAGAAGATATCAAGGAAAATAGACTTCTGCGATTATGGCAGATTATGGCTGGATGTAACACCGTGATGAACTCAATAAAGAGCACAAAAGAAAAAGTGCGGCGCAGAGCATGAAAGGACAGGAGAAACTTCGACACGTGGGTTAAAGTCGTGAGTATTTTATGTACTTTGCTAGAGGGAGGGGGCGGGGGTTGAACGTGGATCAATAGCCTTGTGTAGTACCTTTTGAAATTACAGGAAAAAAATTGAAATGGGTACGTAAAAAATTTATTTATAAAATAAATTAGTATCTTTTTTCATGGAAATTTTGATCATAATAGAGAACTCAAAAGTCTAATGAATCAGCCCCCCTTCCCCTTTACATCAGGCCAGTCAAGTGTTTTTTAGTGTATTATTATCAGTCATCATTTATAATATAAGCTAAAAACAGTGAATAATCCGGACGTGATGGTACAAGACGAAGGTCATTTTCAGATTCAGTGCCGAAAAATACATAGGAATCAATAATCAAAAGTTAAAACACACCAGCATTGCAGGCTTGTGTAATTTTATATCATCATTTTTCCATCGGTAGGTAAGATAGGGAGGTCGGTCACTTTTTATATTATCATTTTACCATCGGTCGGTAAAACAGGGGCCGTCGGTAATGCACATCTCCAGCCATTAATCAACCGGCAGTGCTTATATATCAGGAGCCTACCTTATCAAACAAGGGTAAATAGTTATTAATGATAGTTAGAATAAGTCAATGAATTAATTAGCTTATTGTTTGATTATTCAAGTTATCGATTATTTTTACCTTAAATAGTGTTTTCTTAGTTTAATTATTTTTGACCTAATTTGAATAGTTTTATTTATTTTGATCTTAATTTGATTAGTTTTATCTTGGTTTAATTAGTTTCATCATAATTTAATTATTTTTATCTTAGTTTCATTAGTTATAAGATATTCTATTTAGTTAAAAGTTATTTTTCATAAAGTTTTCAATAACCTTAATTAATAACTTACGATTATGGCAAAAACTTCATACTGCGCATACGCAAATGACCACTCACTTTGCGATAAGACTAAATGCGTGAAACACAGGGTTTGCCAGTTACGCATAATTCTTAAGTTTTTGATACATGTATGATAAGTTGAAAACCCAGTAAGGTACTTTCCAAGATGAATGACATGCACCATACCGCACTTGTTTTTAAATTTATTTGTTTTTATGAATTAATTCCTTCACAATAGCCACAAAGTCTAAGCGCGCGAAATTCAAATCGATAAAATGCAGGTTGATCCAAACTACAGTATTAGATCGCGCAGAATACCACGTATATGCTAGTGAGGTAGTTCACCGATATCATCATCCACTATGTGGATCAGACCTCTCAGTTTCGAAACGATAAGTATGAATTGCAGTTCGAACACCATCGGATCATCTCTGTTCAACTCATACGATAAAAAGAGATGTTGCGAAACATTTGTTTCAAGTTCGATCGCACCTCGTTGTCTATCTTACATGGTAGAAAGAGAGGTCTGATTGACTTCAGGCTTCGGCATTTAGACGGCAAGGG
This sequence comes from Andricus coriarius, assembly GCA_932066315.1. NCBI lineage: Eukaryota > Metazoa > Arthropoda > Insecta > Hymenoptera > Cynipidae > Andricus > Andricus coriarius. The sequence goes on along the minus strand of CAKNWT010303326.1, from coordinate 14,010 downwards.
ACGTACGGACTATGAATCAATTCAACGGCCGATACATGCATTACCGACTGTTGAAAAATTGATGTTAGTGCTGGAAAAAAGTACTTACGTATTTAACAGTGACGCTATTTGTTAATAATAGCTATTTACCCTTTTCTAATAAGGTCCTGATATAGCGACTGACGCTCGATCTGTGGCTGGAGATGTGCACTACCGATGGCCCTGTTTTACCGTCTGATGCTATAATAATAATATCGAAAGTAAACGACCTCTCTACCTTACCTACCGATGGTAAAATAATATAAAAATTACTGACTTACCTTATTCACCGGCTGATTGTGAAATGACTCCCTACTTTACCGACCGATGGTAGAATTATTATATAAGAAATTACCGACCTCCATGTTTTACCGACTGATGGCAAAGCGGCTCCCTACCTTATCGAATTATTGTAAAATGTTAACATAAAAATTACCGACCTTCCTTTTTACCGACTAATAGTAACATGACTTCCTACCCTACCGACATAGGGTAAAATGTCAATATAAAAATTACTGGCCTCCCTGTTTTATCGAATGATGGAGAAATGAATCTATACCGTATCGACGGTATAATTATAAGAACGACGTCCCCCTTTTACCTGCCGAAGGCATCATTACTCCCTACCTTACCGAACGATGGTGAAATGACAATATAAGAATTACCGGCTTACCTGTTTTACCGACGGATGGTAATAATCTTTTTTACCGATCGATGAAAACTTAGAATGGGGCAGAACCATACAGTGCTAATTTAGTAAGAATCTCCATTGCCAACCGCACTTTTTTACCGACTGAACATGGAACATAACCTTAAATTTACCGACCTCTCTGTTTTAAGGACCTATGGTGCAATACTATCTCAGCAGAAATCTGTAATACCAACCTCACTGTTTTACCCACTACCGGTAATTTGGCGTAGAACAGAACCCTCTTTTGGTCGGTGGCGCTATCTGTCGATTATTTTTAATTGTTCAAAATTCATCAAATTCTTTTCAATTCCCTCTTATTTTTCTGAAGTAATTTTAAACGTACTAAATTCAATGCAATTTTTTGGAGATTTTAGATTTTTTCCAATTCATTTCCATTTTTTTAATTTTAACTTGAATTATTTAAAGTCTTATGAATGCATTTCTTTTTTAGGTTAATTTTAGGCTATGTATTCTGTTCTTATACGTGCAATGTATTTAGGCGATTGTTCCCTGGACTTATCGTTAATTTATTGATCTACTCTCTTAAAATGAACCAGTGAAATCTCACTGCTTTCCAGTGAAATCTAACTGGTTGAAATAGCCAGAAGTGTATCACTGACAATCAGTAAGAATTTACTGGTAAACTCAGTGAAATTCCGGCACTGGTGTAATCAGTGAGGTTTACTGGTTTCGCAGTACCAGTAGTCATCTGGTCTTACGCCTTGCCGTCTATCAGCTGGTTAGGTATGGCACTTATCATTCATCAATATTGTGGTAACAGTTGCAAAACTATATTTTAAAAACCGCACTTTACTCTCAGAACAATAATTGAATGTCGGGCTGCCATATAATGGGATATACATAATATGTTGCGCCTAATCGTGGGAAGGCCGGTCGTTATGTCAACATGTTGCATGGCTCAAAGTGCAACCCCAGTGACTACGGGCCTTCCCAATTTCAAGCGAGAGATATTATATCCCCTGCTTATTGCATCCAGGAGCCAAATAATTATAACACAAATACTAGTACACAATAAGGTTCGTTTTCACTCGAGAAATGCCAAGACCTGACCGGCGACGAGCGCGTACCAGACGACTGGAGGTTCATGTCTTGTCCACGTGGAGCGCTATGTAACTGATTGAATCTATCATTTGGCGTCACTGGAATATTCAGTAACGCTGTTTAAGTTAAGTCACTTACTGATTCACCCAGTGAAAGTGGAAAAATCACTGGTTCACCAGTGATAATTCAAAATACTGATTCAACCAGTGACAATTTCACTGGTTCAGTTTAAGAGAGTATCTTCCTTTCTCACTTGAATCATAAAGTATTGTGATATATTTCTTTTTGAGCACATAAAAACTGGGTGTACGAAATGTTGCAGGTAATAGTTATTTCTGGGTAAAGTCGGTTAGGGTACAGGGTAAAGTCGATCAGGGTAATAGATAAGTGGGTAAAGTATACCTGACTTTACCTTGGATGAGGGTAACAAAGGCGAAGATTCACTTGCTGACATTACATTTAAATAAGCAGCAATACAGAACAAATTATTGTATATTTCCGCGTACAAAACACTCCAAAAAGATAATACTTGACAATCATTAGCGAAGCAATCACAGAATTGTCGACTAATACTTTATTCGCCAAAATAAATTTGACAGCAGCTACAGGGTTTAAAAGTCGCCATGGTCTTTGACTAGGTGCATTGAAAAAAGAACAAGGTAAAGTTTCGGCTGGGCAATTTTCAAAGATATGTTTGTGACAGCGGAAACTTTTCGGTAGGTCTTTGCAACAAATTATTTTACGTTCAATTGCAGGAATCTGTGCATGTCAATGGTTAATTAGCAATTTTGCGATAATGAGCAGGCACATATTTATTGAAAGTTGGGGATCGTTACTTGCGTTTGCTACGATGTTCTTGAAGAAGATTACTTTACCGACTGAGCACAGTAGGAAAATTGACACATGGATAAAATAATGATTTTTGCAAATAAGATCAGTGATAAGTCTTGAATTTAGAAAAGTTACAAGTATAAGAAATTTTAAGTTATGTTTTGGTTTCTTATTACCCGAAAAGGATATTTTTAAGGCTAATGCTATAGCTAGACGACATTACGATGATATGGTCAGGTGTGCAACGGTAGGTATTAGTATATAGTATATCATTAAGCTATTTCCCTTTCGGCGAGCCTCTAGGGGTAAGCGTGACACTACCCGATTCGGGTAGTGTTTTTTAGGTGGATTTGTAGTAAATGGGCTCACCTGATTGGGGGACCTCGAAAAAGGATTTAGTGGTGGGGATGATGGATACAATTTCCACTAATCTTATTTTATACCACGGGCACGGTGGTATACATATGTCCGGGGGCTTTTATAGTGGGGGAAGTTCCTTTATTGAAGCTTCCGATTCTTCTTCAAAATTGCCACTTCCGATAGTGGCGTAATAGTAGATTAGAGAAAGTCGCCGTTAAATTTGAAATTTTAATTTCAAGAAGTACATTTAATCCAGATGTATTCAATAATTTAAATAATATGGATGCATTTTTAAAATATGTAAAAATAATAAGCACATGTTGATGCTAAAAATTATATGTTTCAAAGTAAATTGCATGAAACTGATTTTTGAAAATATTAAAATAATGAAACGAGTTGCGTTAACACACATTTTTAATGTCGGTTTGGCACCATTTCGCAAACAAGAGTATTGTACCGGAGCACCATGAATAATTCACCCTTCTCTACCACTATTTACACGCTCTTTAATAATATCGTTCTGCGGAAAATGAAATTCGCAAATACGAGCCTTTGAATGAAAGAAATTCACGCCGGAGACACACGACTCCTATTCTCTACGGACAACGAGATAACCCGGCACTTGAATTAAAAGTTTATCTCTTGCCTTTAAATTTTTAACTATTTGTTTTGCACTTTGGTACGTCACAAACACACGACATTTTTGCATTTCTTTTACTCAAATATTACAGACATTACATATCGACCACTTCACGATTCGCCTTGTTGAGACTTTGAGGTTAGAAAACGTGTTCACCTTTTCGAATCCTATACTACTCGACATATACGCCACTACACGCAGTGGTCTTTGTGCGAAACTTTCTGGCATACTTTACGGAACTTCCCCCACCACGAGAGCCCCCGGGCCTATTAATACGACCGTCTTCATTACTTAACAGTAACTTAGCGTAGTGTTGGGAAAATGTAAAATTAGGAAAATTAACGTCATCACTAGCAACGTTTCTTTCGTTGCGGGACACATTGAGACAAAGGACATATCCCTATGACTAAATGAAAATGTACAACTATTAACAATTTTAGGTTATGTTTGTGGTTTCCACAGAAGCAGATATTTAAAAAATAAATATCGATTCAAAAAAAAAATTATGTTTATAGTATATTCCTTGGTAGATACTCATTACTCCATAATTCGAAAAAGAAACTATATTTGTAAACCATTGTTAAAGGAAAGACTAGAAGAAAATGTGAGTTGCCGAAAATAACAGCTTTCAAATTGGTTTAAGTGGTTCAGATTTTCTTTTTGCATATTCCCATCTAGTATCCAAATGATCCGATTTTCAAATTGAATGATTTTGTGGAAAAATCGATTATGAAAAACTGAGACTATAAATTTTATTCTTTTTATTCTTTTTAGTAACTTTCACATGTAAGTGTTCGAAAATTCTAGATTTAATAAAATCAAAATAAGAAGGCCTATAGGTTTCGTACCCGAAATTCGAATCAATGTCTAAGGATGGGGAATGGTGATTGCTGAATCGATCCTTTTCCAATGAAAGGAAGTGGTAGATGAGTACAAAGAATTACCGTCTATATAAAAGGATAGGTCATTTTTCTTATTCTTTCTATTTCCTGTTTCACTTTTGGCGGCAAATTTATGAGTTTTAACAATATTTTTATTGTTTAAGTCATTTACATAGTTAAATATAAATTATTTACTCATATAACTATATTTATGAATCAAAAAATATCAGGACAATTTTACGGTCATCAGTCATCAGACATCTGTCATCAGCGTCAACCTAAAAATACACAGAAATTACTACTGCACATGTCAAAGATATCCGTGGTCATAAATTACTAAATAGCAGCCAGGAGAAGTGACTGCGCTGTTTACCTTTAGGACCGACTTGCTACGAATGCATGTTGAAAATCAGAAAAGTGATATTTTTCAATAGTCCTACTATGCTTTTCTTCGTTTTTTCCCCCGAAAGAATAAGGTTAAATAGTTTTAGCATCGAATGAGGAATACTAAATGACAAAATAGTGTACAAATTTGAAAATAAATGATATTAAGAAATTTAAAATAACTGAAATAATAAAACACAAAGTTCTAACAATTCAAGTATTGTTAGTATTATTTATTGTGCTATTAAAATATAATAGAATATTTTTGGTTGAAAACATACAAGCACGTTTACATTTTATAATGAAACGAATAACATTAACAATATTTACATTTTTACAAATTATTTTAATGATTTTTTTTAATACACCGCCCTTTTCAATTTCTTCAATCGCATTTATTTTTAAATCTTCATACTATTTTATCATTTATTTTTCCTTATTAGATTCTAAAATTATTTATCCTCACATTTTCGACAAAAAAACTAAGAAAAGCACAGTAGAACTGTGAAAAATATGACTTTTCTCATTTTCATCATGAACTTTGTCGCAAGGCTGCCCTATAGGTAAACAGGGCCGCACGCGCCCATATTGAGTAATAATTTTCTCCGGTCAAGAGTCATCCCACTTTTAGCTTTAAGTGGCACGGGGCTGCTAAATAGTTCAAATTTGAGCTTATGTTCGCTTTCAATCCTACTCGTAAATGCTCCAAGAATCTATCCACTTATTATATTCTCAATACACGAAAACAATCGACCTTTAGTTAATCTTTAACTAAATTGCTAAGCAAATGTTTTGAACCATGAAGGTGTAGTAAGGAGTGATATCTCCCATGGGTGAAGGTAGACGAAAGTGGAACTGGAAATATCCAAAAGTTACTATCTGCGTCTCTTATTAGTGCAGTATGGCGCGCAGCCGTGATTTCAGTATTTCATGGCTGCGCATGTGACTGCACTATTGTCGTTCTCTCTCCTAATTTTTGGAGGATTTCAAGACCACTTCTTTTTTACGGACATACTACTCCTTACTATTCCTTCATGTTTTGAATATTGGAACGGTTTCCTAAGGAGCGCCGCACTAACGGGGACGCGGGTGATATCCATCGTTTTTGACCCAACCGTCAAAAACGTTCACAACAATCACATTCGACCAAAAAAAGACAGATTGCCCACCACTCACTCCCTTCTCCTTATAATTGTCCTTCGTGTTTCACACATGGAGTAGCCAGTCCATTTCTATATGTCGATGGTGATATTGCACCCTGAAGCCCGGATAGTTCTCCACTGTATCAGCCATGCTAAGCTTCGTAAGGTGGGATTATGATGCCCTCTTATTTAATGGATCAAATCTTTCTTTTTATCGCATGAAATGAGACGCAGATCTTTGATCGTTTTAGAACGATCGACTGTAACCATCTCTTTATGGTGTATTTATACCACTGTCTGTCCGACCGGTGAATACAGTAAAGTTCGCAAGAGTAAAAGAGATATACAGTACTTTTAGTCCAATTTTGCGCTCTCTATCTCTGTTACTCTTATGGACTTTCTGCCCGCACCGATCGGATGGACAGAGGTATAAATAACTTGTAAGTCAAGAAAAAGGAGCAATATTCTATGTTTCTCCATTCTGTCTTTCTGACACGTAATATAAAAAAGAGATAGTTGCAGTCGTTTGTTTGAAGACTATCAAACATCTTTGTCTGTGGACCTCAACTCCCTATCTCTATCCTATTGAACGATCCAAGTTAACATCAATTTAAAAGAACTGTTAGTCTTAGAGTTAACTCTGTCTTTGTCTTGTGTGGCACAGACAAATTGTAACTATTGGATTAGTATTAATTATAATGTATCTTTGTCTTTATATTAGGAAAAGACTGATGGCCTTTCCATACATCTGCTTGCTAGCAGTGGTAGGCAGTCTGCCTGTAGAAATTCCCTAAGAGTGAAAGAGGCGGACCATTCTCTATCTCTTTCACTCTCTTGGACTTCCTGCAGGCAGCCTGCCTGCGACTGCCGGCGAGCAGAGATATCATGTAATTATTCAAAACTAATAATAGGTGGCGCATGCGTCGTGTCATTATACCCTGGCTTATATTCACCTATAATATAACTATTCAATATAAAAAATACATTTTAGATGAATAATTACCAATTAATTAGGTACGTGTGACTTTCTAGTCCATTTAAATTCAAATCCTGCTACAGGATTACACTATATTACGTAGATTTCCCCATTATAGACATAATTATTCATTTGTTTTTGTTTATTTGCTATTGTGAATGATTGAATTCATAAAATCAAATCAATGTGGAAAGTAAGGTTAAGTGTATACACAATTGAACATTTCCGCCATCTTGGAATGCAACTTACTGGGATTTCTACAAGTTTCGACATATATTACGTAGAAAACGTATTATACGTCAAGAAATCCAGAGTTACGCGCAACTAACCAACCCTGATCTCCATTCACGGTGCTGCCAGATAAGCTGAGCTTGACAAATCGCCGTCTCCATAGAGATCCTAGCCCAGTTCGCCGCTGCTATAATGTCACCTAAAAGCTCACTTACACCTTTGTTGTAAAAATTCTCTAAGTCTCACTGTATCATGTGAGAAGAGCTTAAGTTTTTATCATTTTAGAAATTCTCCAGATATTTTCCTCGGAAAGTTTGTCGAATGACATAAACTTATGATATTGCCACATGTTAGAGTGATAGGAAAAGACTCTTTCCAACAGAGGTGTAAATGAGCCCTAAGTACAGCACAATCCTGAAACATATTTTTTTCGCGTGATGAAAAACTTAAACATAACCTAAATTGTTCATACTTGTGACCTTTCTAAATTTGCGACTTACCACCGATTTTATTTATTTTTTTTTAGTTATTTGAGGTTGGGTGGTGGAAGTACAATATGTCTATTCTCAATTAAATAATTAAATCAATTAAAAAATTGTAACGATTTTATTATTCAACTCAATAGCTTTTATAAATAGATAATAATATCTAAATACATTTATGGTAAAAAATAATTTTTCTCCAAGTTATAAAAAGAAATTAAGTTCCATCCAATGTAATTGGTATTATTGCTTAGTCCTCAGCGTGCAGACATCTTGCTAGCTGACGTCACAGCATGAAATACCTCATCATAATTTGATCGTTGTGCCAATTGTGCTACTGCGCTCGGTCGGTAAAGTAATCTTATTCAAGCACATTGTGGAAAACGAAAGTACCGATTCCTGCAACTAAACGTAAAATAATTTGTTGCATAGAGCTACCGAAAAGTTTCCGCTGTCACAAAACTATCTTTGAAAATTGTCCAGCCGAGACTTTACGTTGTTTTTTTTCAATCCACCTATTAACTTCAAAGACCATGGCGACTTTTAAATCCTGTGGCTGCTGTCTAATTTATTTTAGCGAATAAGGTGTGATAAGTCGACAATTCTGCTATTAATTCGCTAATGATTGTAAAGTATCATCTTTTTGAGTGTTTTGTACGCGGAAATATGCAATAATTTTTTCTGTATTGCTGCTTATTTGAATGTAATGTCAGCAAGTGACACTTCACCGTTGTTACCCTCATCCAAGGTAAAGTCAAGTATACTTCACCCACTTATCTATTACCCTGAACGACTTTACCCTGTACCCTAGCCGACTTTACCCAGAAATAACTATTACCTGCAACATTTCATACCCCCAGTTTTTTTCTGTGAGGTTACTTTTAGATTCTGTATTCTTACTCGCCACTTGTCTTATTATACCTGTGACGTATTTCGTTTTGAAGCTAGTTTTACAAAAATGTCACTTTCTCGCCTCTTGAGTATTCTATTACTCGTTCAGAGTGGTATAGACCCACTCTTTGCAAAGTGTTCTAAAATTTCTGCATGCTAACCATAAAATACAACTGATATTCAGCAAAAATTTCAAGGACACTTTTCTGCATTAAGGTTGTATGCAAGTCCCATCCCCGTACAAATAGTAGAGTCCCGCGGGGCGCCGTCAAACCATGCTATGTTGAAAAAATTTCACGGGCCCGCATGGTGAACATTTCAGTGCGCTACTGGCTTAGAATTCGTAGTATGTGTGTATACGTACAGTGACCACTGCTATGCCAGCGGCAGACTCGTAGATCGCGCAACGTCGCATATTTCACGTACGCTTACAAGCTGGTTGTGTGTGTCGAGTGTGTACAGAAGAGAAGCTGGAGAGAGGGAATCGTGTTGCCGGGTGGCGATACTGTTACGTTTATCCGTTTGAAAGTGACTAAAATTTCAACGTTTTTCATTAGATTATCTATGAAACTACACGGTGGAAAAATTGGATGTTTTTTCAGAAAATTTTTATTTTCAAGCAGCACAAATACCGACATTTTTTAACTTTCTGTACCATAGCGTTTAATGACTACAAATTAAATTCTGGAGAGTGCCTATGCATTACCCACGAATTACGTGTTAAAGTAGTCAACTTTGACATTAGTCTTTGTGGATTTATACAGTTTATTCAGTTTCGTCGCTTCATGCGATGGAATCATGAAACTAGCTCCAAGTTGAACAGACACAACCGCTCCAATGGTGTCGGCATTCACCTCCTTTGGGGCGAGCGGCCGCTGCGTTTGGAGCGACTACCCGCTCCAAGCTTGAGAGTTACTCTTCGCTCCAACGGAAAGTCACGCTCCGCTCCACGGTGAGAAGCTCACTTCTGGCTGTACGTTGGAGTCAAAATCAACGCCATTGGAGTTCGCGCTCACTCCAAGAAATTTAGAGAGTTGGGTTTGTAAAATATGACACTATTACTTTATTGGTAAGCACTACTACTTTGCATGTTATTGTTACTACTCGGTTTGTTAAAAATACTATACGGGTATTGAAGCCAACAAGCAAAATAGTTATGTTATAGTTTTAATGTGTAAAAATGCGTAATAACGCGATTATTACGCGTAATAATGCGTACTCACGCAAATTAAAAACAACAATAGAGTCAATTTACTCAAAGAGAAGCACTTTCAACAAAATTGATCTTGAACGACCACTAAAATATATATATTTTTGATTTGAACAAAAATCAGGTGTTTTCTCACCAAAAGGAATTTTCAATTGGCAGCTTAATAATTTGATATGCTTCAATCTAAAATTATAAAATACTTTTAATTCCAAATTAGTGCATGTTTAAATACATAGCTTTAAATTTCAAGTTATGCAATCTATACTGAATACTAAAAATTTAAATTGTCTTACCTGTTAAGGCTTTGAATATTTTTGAAATTCCGATTAACTCTTCGAAGAACATCGTAACGTAAGAAACACCTTTCTTTTTGCAGTTTCTGGTATATATATATATAATCGTATAAACAGCTTCTTATTTTCTCCCGAAATCAAAACCAAATTGAAAAAATAAGATTTTATAATTTTACTTCTTTTTACTTCTTTCTACTCTAAGACAGTTTTTAGGTGCAAGAAAGTTGTTTCTTATACACAAAAAAGTGTTTAAAAAAATGAAGAAAACTTTAAAAAATTTTCAGAGGTTTAAGTGGTGTAATTCATAATAAAAACGCTATAAATTTGAAATAAGTCTACTTTTTTATGTTTTTACGTACAATTATTCAATTACAAAGGTTATAAATTACCGCTGTGAATAATAAGTAGAATATTTTAAGAAATTTTATTTCAAACTAAAAACATTTGTATACTTCCGCCTCAACGCAGCTGGAAGTATTGCATTTAAAATGCTTTGAATTAAAGATATATTTCGAAAAGAAAACTGAAACCAGTAATCGACTTTTTAAAAGAGCGACTAAAAGTAAGAAGGTTAATCGCTGACTTACAATAAACATTGAAAGCAGTATATATTCACATTTTTAACGTTCAACTTTAAGCAATTAGAAAAGTGAAGTAAAAAAAGTCCTCGCAATTTTCGCTGATTTTTATCAATTATTTTGTAAGAGATAATTCCTATTGAATTCACCTCTGTTTCCCAATGACCTAAATGCACTTGGGAAAAAATTTCTAAGACCCAGGAATCGAAATTGGAAATACGGCAAATTTTTAAAATTTTGATTTTGGTATTTAATGAGATTATCCTCATAAGTTGTGGTTTACATATTTTGCTGAGCATATGTAAACTTTGTTTAGCCTAGAACTATAATTTATACCAGTTTATTTCTATGATAAAAAATACCACACATGCTTACAAAAATATTTAAACGGCAAGTTATAAAGAATACCAAAATCTAAAATTTTTTAATTCGCTGTATTTCCAATTTCGATTCCAGGTCCTTGGTGATTTTCTTTCTCGTGCATTTTTATCACTCGAAAGTTTTCAAGTACCCGAAAAAATTCTTCTGGTTTTAATAATTTTTTCCGAAAGCATGGGTGAATTGGACAGGAATTGTATCTTAGGAAATAATGGATTAAATTCAGCAAAAAATGGCAACATTTTTTGGACATTCTGGTATGTGGAAAAAATTGAAACTTAGGAAAATTTTTGAACTCTGCAAATAAGAAATTAGATTCTAAATTGTTTATATTTATTTAGGAACCCAATACGCTACATTTCTTCGTGTTGCATTGATATACATACAATAATTGTATTTTTCTCAATCATAACGACAATTGTGAAAATTCAAATAATATGCCTATCATTCAGAAAAGACATGTTTATCAAATTTATGAAATTCATAATTTTGCACATTTCGTACAGTTTCGTTATACCCTTTAAAATAATGTGTAAATGTATCTTCAAAGGTGTCCCAATGTATAAAGATTACGAAAATTTTAATTTTAATTTGTGACTAGTTATTTGAGTTTAGTTGTGGTTTAAATTTTACTACAACTGATTTCTTCTCCTGATATTTAGCTATTTCACTATTTTAGAAAATTCTATTGCTGCAATACTGTTCATTACCCAGGAAAAAAGAATCAATTTAATAAAAATTATTGAACCGGAGAATTTAAGAATGCCGATTCACGTGAATTTTAATCGTTTCAATCGGCCACCATACATTCACCACCATTCAAGCAAATCTCGTTGAATTATTTTTTAGTTTGTTAAATCGGAACGATCTTCTTGAGCTGAATTGTCTGAAATATAAGAAACCCAGTCGTTAAATGTCGTTCCGATGGTTCCGATAAAAAAAAAAAGAAAAATAATTCAACAAACTTTAGTTAAATCGGTAGTGGCTATATGGTAACCGATTGAAATGATGAAATTTATGAGACCGATTAAGAATTTCAGTCAGTGGTTTCCACGTTCTTTTGCAAAATGGAGAATAAATATAAAATTAAAAGAAATGTTTTAAGTCCGTACGTTCAGACTCGGCCTCAAAATTTTCACAAACCGATAGATCGCAATCCGCGTGAAATAGTATCCTTAAATTCTCCGCTTCAAATATTTTCCATTTCATCGATTCTTTTTTCTTGGGTAGCGCCGTAACAACCGCGTAATAATTATGTAGTAATGCGTAATATGGCGTAATAGGGATTACTCTGTACAGGTTTTTGATGAGTGAATGCTCGGGGCCCCCCCCCGCTGGCAGCTAAGAGAGTATTAGCGGCATATTTTACAAACCCAAGCATGCAATTTTACTTGCTACCTATTTTTTCAAGTGTGTGGATTTTGTGGAGTATTCCATAAGTCGAATTTTGATTACGCTTTTAACTTTTTTGGATATCAGTTTCACGTTAAAATAAAGATTTGCTCTTTGTTTACTTACATTATTTATAACAATTTTTAACCTCAGTATTAACAATATATATGTCAATAAAGAACTAAATTTGCTAGAGTTTAAGAAATCTGAAGAAACTTTTTGTTAGATATAAGAGTAAGGATAATTGTTTTACGCGATAAATATATGATTTTCTATTGGTTTACTTTAATTATTTATAACAATACTAAAGGTTACGTGTTAACAATATTTTGCAAAAGATTAAATTTAATAAGCTACTCCGATACATTAAAAATCACGAAAATTGCCAACTTGTTCAATTTAATTATTTATAAGAAAGATAAATGTTAAGTGTTACAATGTTTTGCAGTAGAATAATAAGTCCGACAAGGTATTAGGCAAATGTATATTGGGGTTAAGAAATGAGAAAAGTGTTTTAGATTTTTCAGCAATTTGTAGTTAATCAATTCATAAAAATTGTATAATGGATAATTAAAAACTAGAAGCCCTTTTACATATGTGACATTATTTATCAAGTACCATCTATTTTAGTGATTTATAACTCTGTTAATACCAACACAAGTTTTTGTCCCACTACACAGTTTCGTTACGGTTTTTTATAATATTTCCAAACTATATCCAGGGCCTCAAAGATCAAACGACTTTAGATTCGCGCGTTCAAAACTGTAATTTTGATTGAAATTATGAAAGCCTTAAGGGAATGTGATGCATAAATAATGATCGATTTTAGCAGTGTTAGGTTCCCCCGGCTTTTTTCCTACAATAATAAAGATTTTGCCTTATAAATTTGGCGAATGATAGCGAACATGCTAACGGACGTCCCCGAACTCTTCTGTTGTAGAATAATTAAAAAAAATTCATTTTGCTTAATTTGATTAATATGTGTGTATTTTGAGGTTATGTGTGTTACTATTCTCCCTGCAGCTTTACTTCCAAACTACACAATATTTTTGGTCGAAAACTTAGGACAAGTAATAAAACATAGTAACTAATGTCCCGGAAGTAAGCTTTTTCGTAGGCAATCCAAAAAATATATTTCATAAATAATTTAATTTATGCTCGTTAGGACACCCTCTATGCCACTCGGTACAACAGATACCAACATCATCGGAATGACAGAGACTTGACAACCAATCCTAACCCCCAAATAGTGTATATACAGAACAATTTTATTTAGCAGAATATATTTTTTTTTTGCTATTATCCCTTTAAAAAAAAGAGTTCGGGGACGTCCGTTATTCTATTTTATAGCATCTCCGAATTCAGTTTTTACAAATTTTAAGTTTTGTGGACAAAAACCCGGGGGAACTAAACCCGATTGAAGTATCACATGCCCTTAAAGATGATACAAATTATTATCAGGTATCCATTGTTTCATGTATCAAGTAAGTCATTTGAAAGTAACGATAAAATTTCATCGAAGCAAAAAGTAATTTTTTTTTTAATGAAAACAAATTTTCAATAAAACAAA
>CAKNWT010303325.1:0-15090 GCA_932066315.1 Andricus coriarius | reverse complement strand
GTCAATTTTTGTTCGTCATAATCGTAAAGAGACTCGTTGTCAAGAATATAAATTAATTTTTTGATTCACAGTTCCGATTTGAGATAATCTTCAAACATTTCAAATTTCATATTCGATGTTAATTTATAATTTCTTGCCGATTGATTGTCTCTATTGGAAATTTCAATTTTCAAGTGTTCTGATAAGTTTAATAAACTGTTTTCATTAAAAGTTGACTCCTTTTCTTTTTCCTTTTCATTTATCATTGATTTAACTTTGCTTTCTACTAATTCATTGATTAGAACAGTTGTTAGAGTGTCATGTGAGGATCTATTCTTTTTATTATCGCGATTTGTTGCCTTGTCGTTATTTGAAGCACAAGAATAAGTGTCTTGACCATCGAAGAAATCTAGGACAGCTGTCTTTCTTCCTAGTGGAACTCGCTTCTCATCAACACCCTTGTTGAATTTTAGGCTTTCAGAATCAGATGCGTAGTCGGAGATTTCACCTTCTTCAGAAGGTAATCACCTTATCTGTTCTTGTTCTTTCTCAAAGATAAAAGGAGTCATATTTATGTTCATTTGGTGAAGCTCGGTCACCTGTTCCGGCCCAACTTTCTCCTTTTGAATTGGTGTAGATGGACTTTTGCTTGTAGAAGGAGAAGTTTTTAGAAGCACATTCGACTTTATTCTAGGTTTCTCTGTGAATCTTAAGTTTCCTGGTTTAGGTTCAGCAGCTTTCTCTTCCTCGATCGCCTTTCCAGCTAAGTTTGAAGCAGGTGTTATGGCAAGGTCTTGTCTTACTGGGACCACTAGCTGTTTTACAAGAAGCTCGATGCCCTTTAGAAACATCTTATTTTGTTCCTGCATGAGTCCAAGTACTTCTTTCTTTGTTACGTACTCTGGCGTTAGTACATAAACCAGGCTAAAGTTGAAGAACTTTTCTCTGGTTGGCCACACTCTGTCAATGAGCGCTCTTTCTCCTGGTAGAAGATGATTATCAAATCTTCTCATTTGGCGTTCTGTTCTCCAGAAGTACAGGGAACCATCCGTTTTTCTTAGCAGCGTGATGTAATCTCCAGTGTATGGACTATTGGGAGACTCTCTCTCCTCTGAAGCTTCCCATTCTCTTAGAATGATGTTTCTGAATTCCTCACTGTCTGCACCTGTTGGCTCAACAATATAATTAGTAAACAATATCTCTTTGCAAATATCCATAAATAAATTTTCTTCCTTAAATATTTCTTTTTATATCTTTATCTCTTTTACATTCCTCTAAAGAATGCTCTTGCTCTTGAATGTCTATCTATTGACTCAACTCTATGTTACTGTGTTGACTTTTTAATCAAAATGACTGAAATTAATTTTCAAACGAATTAATTTGACTAAGTCATAAGCTATACTCAGTTGTAGAGTTAAAGCTGGTACGCATTCGAGTGGGGCCCTCACTGAATACGATTTTTAAATTTTGACCTGCAGTTATATTTTCTTGCAACACAGGTTTTTTTTGTTTTTCTAAGAATTAATTATTTATCTTCAATAAAATTCTTATCCGGAATTTTTAAATTCCACAATTCATAAATTCAGATTCTATAAGTCTGTTTTATGTTACGTTTCACAATCCTAAAATTCAGTTATATACGTATGTATATACTTGTTACATTATATTGTTATTGGAACCAAGGTGTCTTATTGAATATTTTAGTTGTACTTTATTTAAATAAAAATCAATCATTCAACTCTATGTCGATAAGTATGCAAGCTACTGCAGTTCCGCTCTATGCGATGAACTCTTTGTCTAATTGTCGTGATATACATATATACAATAAGTACTTACTCGCAGAAGTGCCGGCAGTTATTATCTGTTGTGTCATGGCAGCCCCTTTATTGGGCAGTTCACGTGCCAACCTCTTTCCTGAAACTCCTGGCCTCTGTCGTTTTTCTCCCTCGTATAAGGTGAGCAAGGATGCGGGCGTAATTTACACAACCCTTGAGTTCGTCTGTCCTTGTCACCTCACTATAATCACGATTGTCCGAAACGAAAACACGGCACGGAAAAGCACACAAAGGGGTACATGTCGATGCGCTTACGCGGTCCATCCAAAAACACAACACCCGAGCACTCCTTGTGCAGTGGAAGCGTCCAGCCTCACTGGGCCCATAACCTGATGGAGGAAGTGAGGTGGACAGAGAATGAAATACACAGGTGTTTGTAAGTGAAAGCACCGAAGCTTAACTTGAAATTACAACTAACTCTGAAGGAGTGCACTCTCTATGAGAGACGGCGCAGAACAGAACGTCGGGGAGAGGAGAGTCTCTCTTTAGGCATGAGCGCTGACGACGCGCATGCGCTTAGGCTTCAGGGCCTGATAAAGAGCGAAAGTGCTCCTTCTGGGCGCAAACTCTAACAATAACAATCTTCTTAATTTATATTTTCTCCATCAATTTCGAATAAATGATTATATTTATAAAATTTATAAAAATTACTTTTTTAAGAAAAAAAAATTATGAAAACGTGAGTTTCTCATTGGAAAAAGGATACTTAATATTTGTTATCGCGTAATTGACAACAATTTACGAGGAAATCGAATATACAAACTTTAAATCATTATAAACCCAAAAATGATCAATAAAATGCAGGCGGCAAGAATCGAGCCTGCAGCCTCTGCGCACAAACTGGGCGCTCTACCGTTGAGCTACTTGGCCACTTGGGAGACGGCTTTTCCCAGCCCATAAGCTAGCCACAACTTTTTTAAAGTAATTTTTCTTAAAACTCGCCAAATATTGGGTTTGAGGAATTTCACAAGTTTACTTTGGGGCCATGACCTTTCTTTACGAAAAGTATAAATCAAAACAAAAAACACCATAGGCAATTTATACTTGACGAAATCAGGGTTGAGTTATGGAGGAAGTATCGACTTGCGAACATTCATCCTGCGAAGGCAATCTACCTCGTTGAAAGACCAAAAAATAGGGGTTTTTGCCTGGTCTTCTCAAACCAGGCTCAAGACGTTATCAGTGTCGGTAAGTTTAGAAGGTGCTTTGAAGTTTTTGACGAGCATGCGCATGCATTTTGGTGACGGAGTCAGCGCGGAGTGACGTACATACTGTTTATGAGTTTATGGTCAGTGCCGATTTGCTACTAATGCGTGACAGTAATGTCAGCTGAAGACTTGAGGCTGATCAGCTCATAGTCTGACGGGTGCCGCAGCAGCGCACTGGACGCATAGCAGTTGAATGGGTTATCCTATTTCCAGCAGACTAAAGTTATGTTTTAGTGTTACAGTTTCAGAGTGCGGCTCTTGAGCGCTCCGGCCCTCAGAGTTTCGGCTGAAATTATCAGTAACACTAACGTAGCTGCTGTTGGTGCAAATTCGCCACTAACACAGTTGCTTTTATCAACCGAATGGTTGTTAACATCACTAATTTCTTTGAATTTTCACCAGATGCTGATGTGTTGAGTGACCCACAAGTGGGATGGATTCTTGGACGCCTTGAGGGAACAACGGCAAGATACATCCAGTTGAGGGCTAAGACGATACAGCAACCGCCAAAGATGTTGGTAACAGACCTTCTGAAGCGAATGCATGCTGAGGTACGTCAGACGAAAGCCGAAAACATGGCTCAATTTGAAAGCTTGAGCAACAAAATTGGCGACCTCGGGTCGAAAATAGAGGCCGTTGGGGACAAGATTGTCGCGACTCTGACGTCAGGCACTATTAAAAGTCAAGGTGCGCCAAATAAACCGCGCATTACGATGAGAGTTGAGACCCTCTCGGCTTCCATCAACTAGGAGAGTGCAAAGGCTGGTGCTCGAGCCAACGTTAGTAACGAGGTGGAAGAGGATGAAATTGTTGACACCGACACACTTGACAATATGGAGTTGGCAAATATGGACATTGGTCTGTCCGCAAACGGAAGTGAATGCCCTCGTTGGCCCGGTCACAACGATTCAGCTAGCGACTTGATGACCTCGACTCCCCTTCACCAGGTAAACAAATCTGATCTAATAAATAGCAGTGAAATTCGACAGCGTATACGCTCTCACGATAATATAAGTGAGGTGCAAGATCAATCTTTTGCTATAGCAGATCAAGCTAGAAATATACTTCTTAAGAGTAAATAAATCAATGGTTTCTCAACCTCCCATGACGGTAGCCTTTTAAATGTCGAATTTTCACATAATGACGTAATCTAAATCGACGTTATGTTCTCGATAAAAACACTCGCTTTGAGACGTTTCAAAACTTGTTACTCACTGAATTAAAATCCAGAAGATTGGACTATGTTTTAGTAGATGAAGAAAGAAATAAAGTTGACTTTGAAAAACGTAAATAAGACGAAAACAGAGTTAAAGGCGTAATCTTGAATAGACTGAGTGCTGAATATAATGAGAAATTTCCACGTCTGACATGTCCTCGTGAACTATTAAATGAAATTAAAAGAGTAAAACAAGATGAAACCGGTATGAATGAGAACACTGCCTTCAGAAAATTGGTTGCCTTGAGTTTTGATAAAAATAAAGAAAAAGCTTTTAGTTTTGTTTAAAAATTTGAATTAGCCGTAACACGATATGACTTAAACTCGGCAAGTGGTAGTTGTCCCGAAAATAAAAAGAAATCTTTTTTACGCTGCAGTAGAAACAGCGGTGTCAGAAGTTGTATCCACAGATTGTATAGAAGAAAATGCAAAAGGTATTAAAGCAAGCTATGACTTGTTGAAGTGTGACGTTTTAAAGGCAGGACCAAGGTCAATCCAGACTCAACAATCTGCGAAGGCCATGTTGGCGCAAGACAGGCGTAAAAGGCCGTATTCTGGCCTGACAAAGATGCGTGGAAATCAATGTGCCATCTGTGGACGTGACGGACATTGGAGAGATCAATGTCAGTACGGTGAACGAAACAAATTCTGCTACACTTGCAGCTCACCTGACCACCTGGCGTTTAAGTGTCCGAAAGGTTATATAAGCCCAAAACCTGACGCTGCACAACCTTTTTTCAGGAGACAAAGGCTCTCACCTCAGAACTCTCGCGGTTCTTCCTCTAGAGGCAGAGGTGGCCGCGAACGTGAACGTGGAGCCTTTTCTAGAACCCCGGGAACACAAAGGCGAAAACACACAGCTGAGAAAAGGCGAAAATTTAAAAAATGTTATCTGGTAGAAGAAGGATCTGACGACTCGGAATACGACTCGGGCACAGAAATGGACAAAAATAAAGATAATAATTTTTGCACTTGACTCGGGTGCTACTGACCATATTGCGAACTCATGCCTAGTTTTTAAATCGCTGGATTCAAAGAAACGGGGACACATAGGTTGCGCGAATAAAAATAGCAAAGGGAATTTGAGGTATGAAGGAAGAGGCACGGTAGAATTGAAATCTAATAATGGAAAAACGTTTGAACTGAAAAATGTTATTTATGCAAAGGATTTGTCGAAAAATTTTCTGTCGCTGCGAAGGCTGGCTGATAAAGGCATGAAAATCCATCTTGATAACAAACAAGCGAATATTTATGAACAAAAGTCTCGAAAACCTATATTGACAGGCGTATACAAAAGGCCCTTCTGGCAAATTGACGTTGATTGCGAAAACAATGAATCGGTGAAGTGTAATTCAAGTAATAAATCCATACCTGCGAATTTAGCGACCAGAAGTGGAAAAATTACACAGTCAAAAATCAATATGGACGATAAGACGAAAGGAAAAGTCCAAATGGATACAACAGCGATTACAGAAGATAACACTGAAATGACCATCGAAAAAAAAAATGAACAGTCAGAACTCGAAAAACTTGTAGGAAACGGTATTATAAATTAAGGGAAGCTAAACAAGCTAAACACCATTTTACTGTGGCACCTACGTTTCCGTTATATATCTGCCTCTTATTTAAACAAAATCAAGATGCTATATCCTGAAATTAAAGATTTCAATAAAGACGACTATGACGAAGGTCTGAGAGAATGCGAAGTATGCATTATAGCAAAAATGAAAAAGCTGCCTTTCCGAAATGTAAGAGAAAGGGCTGAAGCTCCTTGTTACGAATACACGCTGACGTAATAGGCAAAATCAAACCGTTGAGGTTTCCGGGAGCATGTATGTACATCGTACTTTTCATTGACAGTTACTCGAGGTATGCCAGTGCTTATACGTTGAAACATAAATCGGAAGTTCCCGAAAAGTTTCGCGAATTCATTATTACGACGAGAAACATTATTGGCAAGGACGTCAAAGTAGGCTATGTATTGACTGACAAAGACACAGAGTTCACTGGCAAATGAACGGTTGATGTATTAAAGGAATTCAATGCCGAGTTGATAACTAACTGTTCAGACACTCCTCCGCACAACGGGGTGGCCGAAAGAATTAATCAGACGCTGCAAAGAAAAATAAAGTCACTTCTGCTAGACTCGGGACTACCTGGTCGTATGTGGCATGTAGCAGTAGAATTCGTGGTTTATTTGTATAATTTGAGCCCTCATAAAACTCTAGAAATGAAAGCTCCCATTAAGTTGTTGTCTCCGAAATACAAATTTGATATTAATCAGCTAAAACGATTTGTTTGTATAGCATTTGCATTAAAGAGCCCCGAAACAAAATTCGACGCTGCCGCGAGGAAAAACGTATTAGTAGGCTATACAAGAGACGATTACAAACTTTATAACCCAACAACAAAAAAGACAATTGAAATAAGTGATGTTAAATTCATTGAAATAGTAGTGCACAAAGATGTTTTCTTTGCCGAAAATGTTCTCGACATTGACTTTGACGCGGAAGTTGTAGAATCTAAACTTGAAAGTGAGGGAGAGATAGATACCCTGGCGAAAAGAAAACGCGGTAGGCCGCCGAAAGTCAAACCAAGTATCGAAATTCTCTACGCACTCTGCAACTCAAGTGAAACATCAACGCTTTAAAACAAAATGAAGTCTATGTAGTAGTTGACAGACTGCAAAGGGACGCCAAGGGTAATAAGCCAAACATATTAAGCTCACGTTGGGTTTTGAAAACGAAAGTAGACCCAGAAGGCTTAAAAAGGCGAGAATAGTGGTAAGAGGGTTTTAGGACAAAAATCATTATGAACTGAGGGAGACGTACGCACCTGTGACGAGACTACCGCTTATACGAACAGTGCTGGCTTATGCAAATAGACATACCTTGATAATGCATCAGTTGGACGTTAAAACAGCGTTTCTTAATAGTCCCGTTAAAGAGGAAATTTACATGGAGATCACAGAAGGAATGCACTGTAGTAACGATGATAAGAAAACGAAGGTGCTGCGACTTTTGAAATGATTGTACGGCTTGAAAACTAGCCCCAAAAGCTGGTACGAAACTTTCGCGCACACAATGAAAGAACTGGGTTTCGTGACGAACGATAATGATCCATGCCTTTTTGTAATGGTTGTAAATGAAGCATTAATAGTAGCTATTTTATATGTCGACGAAATTATTTTAGCCAGTAACGATAAATCCTTACTTGATGATATAAAAACAAAATTGCAGAGACGATACAAAATGAAAGACCTTGGTGACCCTGATGAATAATTCGGTATTAAATTGATACGTGATAAAGAAAAACGTGTGCTCAAGCTGAATCAAACCAAATTCATCGTAAAAATGTTACAGCGCTTTGGCTATAAAGATGCTAAGCCTCAAAAAACTCCGATATGCACTAATCAAGTGCAAAATAGAGAAAGACGAGAAAGAGAAGAAGAAAATGTAAATGATAAAGCTATAAGCCCCACGCGATATTGTGAAGCAGTAGGTTCGTTGCTTTACTTAGCAAATGCTCCTAGGTCTGATATCACTTACGCGGTAAATATCTTGAGCCGAAATCAGGCTAATCCGACAGCAAATGATTGGAAAGCAGTTGAGAGAGTTTTTAGATATTTGATTGCAACAAAAAATCATTCACTGACGTATCGAGCCAATGGTGTTTTGCTTGACGCATATTCTGATGCGAGTTGGGCAGATAGCAAAGATTCACTCACGTCCTGCGGCTATGTTATTAGGATGTACGGAGACCCCGTGGCCTGGCGTACTAAAAACCAGAAAAGTGTAGCCGTGTCGACGTGTGAAGCGGAGTATGTCGCGATGAGTGAGACGTGCTTAGAGCTGACAGCATTGAGAGACTCCATAGAAAGAATCACAGGAAATACTGTTGATAAAGTGACGTTATTTTGTGATAATAATGCTGCTAGATCTAGCACCGAAGTACAGGGAGGCGTCAGATTCAGGCATTTAAGGACGATAAGAGAAGACTATGTGAAACAATGCGTAAGGGAGGGAATGATAAAAATAGAATGGGTTGGATCAAAGGATCAAATGGCGGATATATTTACAAAGCCTCTATCCTTTAGCGTACATGAAAAATTGACGAATTTGATTTTGAACACTAGTGTAAATTTAATTAAACGTGCTGTGTATTATACGGAACATTAAGAGTATGTTTACCTCGAGATTCATACTAGTTGTCTACGTAATTGGTTAAGTTGTTCAAAGATTGTCGGATTCCTTGTGTACCTGGTATATTTCATATTTTTAAGCTCGTTCTGTACATGCGTCAATATATAAAGCGATGCGAATACTCTCGTGAGGGAGTGATAGAATGTAGGTACCTGTGTGGCATTGTGCGACTCGTATTCACATTGCTGCGTTGCGCGCGTGCGCAGACTCTTAACTGTGTGTCCGACGCTGCGACGCCGCTTCTGTTAGTTCTTGTTGGTCGCTCGTGCCGAGCAGAGTTTTGTTCAGTCTCTCCGACGTTACAATAAAGATTCACTTTTCATACTACACCTGTCTTGGCTTTGCCCTTTTATAATATAACAATCTTCTTAATTTATATTTTCTCCATCAATTTTGAATAAATGATTATATTTATAAAATTTATAAAAATTACTTTTTTAAGAGAAAAAATTATGAAAACGTGAGTTTCTCATTGGAAAAAGGATACTAAATATTTGTTATCGCGTAATTGACAACAATTTACGAGGAAATCGAATATACGAACTTTAAATCATTATAAACCCAAAAATGATAAATAAAATGCAGGCGGCCAGAATCGAGCCTGCAGCCTCTGCGCACAAACCGGGCGCTCTACCGCTGAGCTACTTGGCCACTTGGGAGACGGCTTTTCCCAGCCCATAAGCTAGCCACAACTTTTTTAAAGTCATTTTTCTTAAAACTCGCCAAATATTGGGTTTTAGGAATTTCACAACTTTACTTTGGGGCCATGACCTTTCTTTACGAAAAGTATAAATCAAAACAAAAACACCACCTCTGACCTTCTCCTTATTAGTACGTTTACTATATATGTTTACTGCTTAGTAAGTGTTCTGAATTATAATAAACTAATACTTTGCTGTAATTTTGAATTATTTTTATGATTAAAATCAAAAGGCCAGATTGGAAAAGTTTGCTAATATGTCAATCAGGATGGATATATAAGATATTGGTGAAACTTGTTCCACAAAAGCAAGCTAAAAGTTAAAATTTCAGGTAAGAAAAATAACTTATACGTCAAGTTTGTATTTTTTTCATTCATTTTATTATAGTGTTACTAATAATGAATTCAGTTGAACCTACCCGTAAGAAAATTATATATTGGAATGGCATTATGAAAATTATACTTGATCCGTAAATTATAACACTTGGAATGTAAACTTACTATAAAAATGTGTAGTTAAAGTGTGACAAGATTACAAAGATGTTAACAGTGTATCGGGTACGATTGGCTTTCATTGAGGATATCTTCTACATTGCTCTGTAGAGCTATTTGGGCTAACTTGATGGGCGCCTTGATGCTTGAATTATTATATTTCGTGTTTTTTTAAAGTAAAAGTTATACTAATATATGAACATTATAAAATGTTATTGCGGAAAACATATGTAATAGTTCATCTTGTAGATTACTTTAGCAAGTGGAAATCCAATAATTCTTCAACTATTTCTGGTAAAATCTAAAGTTCCCTATATACTGGCATCACAATTTTTAAAGATATGAACATAACTAACGCAATTCTGGAGGAATGTCATCGTTATGCGTAAATATTACGCGTTCGTGTTTTATTCATCCCAGTTTAGAATATCTCACATTGAACCATGTATAGAGGAACGTTTCTCTTCATCCCTTGGTAGTGTGTACCATCCGCTAAACTACCGAGCTTATCCGTAACAGGTGCACAGTTATCGAGTGTATGCCTCCCTTGTAATGCCGACTACGTCCGCTCGGGACATGAAGCAATTTACTCGAGGTCACTTCTAAATACTGATGGTTTTATCAACTGGAAACGTAAATTATTATTTCTAGATCGTTTTTCTTCTTACGCATATACTGATCGTGAGAATCAACCTCCTTTATTTCACTTAAAACGCTTAATTCTACTATCTCAAATGGAAAAAATTGGTCCGAAGAGTTTCATGAACTTTCACGGAAGTCTCAGATAGGAAAAAAATCCATAAGATAATACTGGATTTTATTAAACAATTGACCTTTTATAAATAATTGATGAACGCGAATTAAAAATTAAAAAGAGGCTAGGCATTTTTCCCTGAATAATTACGAACGTGCTCCAAATCACTGGGAAGAGAATCTCAGAGAACTCAAAAGCTGTCCTGAGAAATATAGGAACTTTTATTCTTTCAGATATCTCTGAAAAATAACTTAGTAATGAGACATAATGACGACGAACCTGTACTTTTGATTGAATTCGCGTGACTACGAATATCAACTTACAAGGAAATGAAGACCATCGACTCATAAGAGTCACACGAAAATGTTACAGAGACGCCCCTCGTGTTTCGAGACCCATCGTGTGTGTCGGTGATAAATTAGCCTAAGACAGTTGTAACATTATTCTATTTGTCTGATTATTTATTTCATTTTCTTTTCTTGTCACCTTAATTCATAAGGACAACTCCCTTTTAACTATTGATGATTTTAGTTTCTAGATTAAATTGTATCGAAATTTTCTCTCCTGAAACTAATTCACGAGAAAGCGGATTATTCGACAATTTAATGTGTCCTGTTCGAGAAACTGGTCCCAAATATACACGTCGGTACCAATCTTGGAAGGGCGATAAACTTGAAACGAATTAATCTATTATTAACAATTATACAAAAAGAAAATTTAGCCGTGACTTGTGGTTCCCAGTTAATGTGGAATTAAACTTCACTTCTCTCTACTCTTAGCCCCTGGTATTTGAAACAATTGTCTACCAAAAGTTTTTTACAAATATAATTGTCCACATGTTCAGGGTCACAAGTTGCTCTTACTTGAAACGTTTTCATGATCGTTTTTTTCTTTAGAATCTCATAAATTATATAGGAATTTTCAGGTCCACAGAAGCGAAAACAGAATTGCGCATATTTTCGTGATTTCTGGAGAATGGTCACGCTTGATTAGGCCATTTTCTCTCTGAATTTAAGAATTCGTTTATACATTTCGTTGACTCTAATTTTCGTTTTACGTGTGTGATTGTGAGCCGATTACCTAAATCTTTCCCTCACTTTAGGAAAGACTGAGACTTAAATTAAAAATGACTCCACAAACAAGACGCCATTTTGTGCAAACTTTAGTACCATATGTGCCATACAAAGGTTTGTCTTGTTTACCTAGTTTTCATAATTAAGGTTAATTAAATTTTCTCTTGGGCCATCCAATGAGCACCTATTTCATGTTGAAAAAGAATTGCTCTACCTTTAAGCGATCTTCATCCCTTCAGTTTGAAAAATTCATGGGCCTATGCTGGGAATTTTACTTATTTCTAAGATTCCACGAATTTTCCTATCAAGATTATTGATCGTTCAGTCATGAACTAATTGTGCACAACGTTCATCAGTCTCACTCCGATACGGACCCGTATGGAAACGGGTTCAAAATCTGAATAGAGATGTATGTAATCAGCCGACACATCACAGATAAACAATCAAGCTTTTCCTCACAAATCCATTATTATCAAATAGTCAGAATTAATTTAGAGCTACTGTATTGGCATTCTTGAGCTCCCACATTTTAGCGGTTTGAAAAAGAATGAACCATATTGATCTCCGACACAGATCCAATTAACCATGACCATGACAGGTCATGGGCGTGGTAAGTCGCTAAAAGTTGAAAATTGACAATATAAAATCCCTACTATGGGAATAAGAAAAACAAAGTTCCTCGAGAGTCCAGTTCTCCCTAGTTCTCCTTTACCTGCATTTTAGATCGCGATCCGTTGTGTCGGCGAAGAAAATTCTCCGAAGAGCATTTAATCGAGAAGAGTCAAACGCCAAACGTGGTGTCCCTTATAGTCCAAGAAATGGTGACGTTTTTCGTGAAGTGGGAGTATAAGTCCTAGTTTGTGGCGGATATATCTGGGCAATTATCCTTCTTTCGAAACCCATAAATGCCAGACGCCCTGCCTGGGGCGTTTGGGCACCTGAGACAGGTGAAAAAATTGCAAATTTGCAGTGACAGTATAAGAGCCAATTTTCTTCTAGGATCGATTATTGATGCTCCAAGTTTATTATTATTCAATCGCCAGACCGATAGCTTGGGGATAACATACAGCCAGACGATAATTATCAATCAAACAACTTGGATTTTGAAGTGATATTATAAGGTCTGGCGTTTTTAATAACATAAAACAGGGCTCGCCACTTTCAGCAGGTGCAGACTGACACGACAAGTGCGAGACTGACAGAAAGTTTTTCTTTAATTTCTTTCTTCGTCTTTCAGGAATCGTACAAAGGGTTACGGTCAATCGGCACGTACTTCACAGCGGTGTATCTGAATTTTTCGTATTCGAACCCAGAAAAAAAACCCAAGTCGACGGAAAACTGGAGGATAATTTATTGGGGTCCTTTTGACATAGTCTTCGTTACTGATACGGTCAGTCTTGTAAGTAAAAGACTGACTTCTGGCGAGCCCTGAGATAAAGAATAGTATTCATAGGTAGTATTCGTAAAACGACAGACCGAAATTCCGGGGATAACAACTTGAAAATTAAATTTGAAAATGAATAATTTTCCTCGGATGTGTGGGCCTGAGCGGGGACCGAGGGACGAGGGAGCAGCTGCATCAGGGTAAAAGGCTGAGTGGAGGGGATAACGGCGACGGCGACTGCCGGTAACGTCCCTCGGTCCCCGCTCTCACCCACACTTTCGAGGAAAATTATTCATTTTCAAGCTTAATTTTCAAGGTGTTATCCCCGGAATTTCGGTCTGTCGTTTTACGAATGCTACCTGTGAATACTATTCTTTATGTTATTAAAAACGCCAGGCCTTATACTCTCACTGCAAAATCCAACCTTTTTTATTGATAATTATCGAGTCTGGCAGTATATTATCCCCAAGCTATCGGTCTGGCGCTTGAATAATAATCAATTTGGCGCATCAATAATCGAACCTAGAAGAAAATTGGCTTTTATACTGTCACTGCAAAGGACCCCGCAGCAAATGTACACGAAATGGCTTTCGGTCGATTTTGATTAAACTTCGTAAAATTGTAGTTCTCAATGTTTCCATCAAAAGTGTTATTAGACAAAATGTCCGAAAATGGACAGTTTTCGACATAACGAGGGTTAATCGAGCAACAATTGTAACAAACATTAGCAAATATCTTGAAAACTGAAGGTCTGAGAAAAAAATGTTCCCAATGAAAGTTAATCAGCTCTGACGAGTAAATGCAAAGGAAGTAATGACCTTAACGCAATATTCATTTTTCAAGGTCATTCAATGTAAAATTGACATTTATTGTTAATATTAAGAAATAACTGCTCCAATGATTTTTGTGTGTGGTTCTCAGGCTATATATTGTCATGACAACACCCCCTGAAACACACCCACGCAGTACCATTCATTTCTGTAAAGCTTGGAAGACTTTGCAATATTTTCGTATCTTATCCTTTAGGAAAATGATCATTTTTCGAAAATATTGAAGTCACTGCTCCAATGATTTTTTTATGTGGTCCTCAGGCTATATATTGTCATCACAACACCCCTTTAAAGACACCCACACATTACTAATCATTTCTGCAGAGCTGTAACGAACCTGTAAACATTTTCGTGCCTTATCTTTTAGGAAAATGATCCTTTTTCAAATATATTGAAAATATATTCCAATGAGTTTTTTATGTGTCTCTCAGTCTATTGATTATCATCACAACACGGGGTCACGTGGGTGTAAAAAGATCACGTCATGTGTGTCACGTGGGGCTGTTTGCTACACGTGATTTTGTTATTCTTTTCTTTCTTCTCTTTTAACCATTTTACTTCATCGATGAGTAAACGTTAGACGCTCTCAATTTAATAGTCAGTCTAATCTTTTTTGTATAGTGAGATTTTGTCGAAATTATAAACTGCACACGTTGGAAAGAACTTAGTCTCAAGCTACTCCAAGTCTCCGCCTTGCGGCGACTTGAGCGCGTAAATCAAGTACATCTCATATAGTTACTAAATTGAGTGTACTAAAGGAATTCCTGATTAAGTACTTGCAATATATAATTATAAAGCTTTATTTAATCACAATGGCATTTAGAAATCTCCTTCGTTGTTACGTTTGTGATGAACGATTTGCTCCTCGTCACATGACAAGAATCGACGGAGATGAGAATGCTGGCAAAAGCGAAATCGCTATTCATAGACGAGATGGATTACGAAGACCGCCATTAGAAGTTAAACATCTGACAAAGATATGCATTAATTGCAATCGATCGATTTGTAACGAAATCGCTGCTATGGAAGAGAATCCCACATGCTTAAGACTGAATGTCTTAACGCAGACTACAAGTAACACTTGCCTTATTTGCAATTCCGCTGATAATAAAGATTATCAGCCAAATCCAAGGTAAATGTTTTTATTTTATGCAATATTTACATCCCTGATAACGTAAGATCATGTCCAAGATTTATTCACTTTTTGCGATAGAGAGCCCCGTGAAGGTGGTTACAATTATGTGGAAAAAAGAGATTTGCTTATGTTTTTATGTAAATTCGTCAAGGTCTATAGGATTCTTTTCTCAAGGTGATGTTCCAATATCCAAGTAGACAGACAGTTAGTGGAGTCATCGCCACGGTCAGATAATCCTTAATGCAACGTTTCGTGCCTAACAACATCGGATTTGACGCAATT
>CAKNWT010303308.1:0-17878 GCA_932066315.1 Andricus coriarius | reverse complement strand
ATTTGCAATAAAATAGGTTAATTTTCAAATAAATAAATGCATTTTTTGAAGTAAAAAAGGTGAGTTTTTAACCAAGAATAATAAATTTACAAGTAAGGAAATGAATTTATAACTGAATAAAATAAAATTTTAATTAGTTGTATTTTCAAGCAAAAAAGACGAATTTAACCCACAAACGGCTTACTTCAACCCAGCATACGTAAACGGCACACTAGTGCGAATTGTGATTTTGTGATTTTCTCTGGAGATTTGAAGATAAAAATAATGTTTAACATATACGTATAAATATATGATTTTAGGGTACAATTTCTCGCCCAACCCGTTGATATAAATTTAAAAAAAATGAAATGAAAAATAGATATTTTCAACAACAAAAAGCATAATTTTTTCAAAATTAAAGATATTGAAATAAAAATAACGCGATTCTTTATTTAAATAGATGTTCTTTCAAGAAAAAGATATGCCAAGGCGAAAAAATTATAATAAGTATTCTTTCCGATGTGTCAGATTTTCAGTATTTTCGTATGAAGTATATCACGAGTGAAGAACAGCACACATTGTTATTTTTGTAGTATACGAGCATATTATTGCAAAAGGGTTTTGCATGTAAAATTTTGAAAATATTCAATTTTAATGACTGTGTGAAGCTATAAAAATGGGTAATTGGTAAAAAGATTGATCAGTGACCTGTGTCAGAGCGGTAATGCGCGATGTTAGGGTGCATTAGTAAAGAGTAAAAGTACACTGCATATTAAGTGAAAATACCAAAGTTTTATTACTTATGTTTTAGAAAAAAATAAGCATTATGTTCTTGTGAAACTATTAGTCTCATGACAAACATCATTGGACATTACTTATTAAAACCATTGCAGTCTATGCAGACAGAACCGAAGCTCTGTGCTCTTCGCACATCGTCTTCAGACTCCTCTCGTAATGCCTGTAGAAAAGTCCTAGAACTTCGCACATTGTAAAGATGTCCTCCATCCGCCATTCTTATAATTAAAAAAAACGAAAGGTCGTTGAAAAAATATTATCTTATCAATTTAGAGTCTAACAATAGTGAGTAATTGTAAAATTTGTGCTTTTAGTGCAACATTTTGACTGACACATGAAATGTTATTTATTATTGTTTATAATATTTGTTTTTATTTATAAACATATTTATGAAGAAACCAACTTACCTTTTTATCAAAGCTCTTGTTTCAGGCACAGAATTGTTTTACAATTTTTCATAAAAAACGACTTTGCACCTTCTAACGGCACACTAGTGCGAATTTGCACCACTCAAAACTTCTACAGTGACTTACTCGGCTGCTTGCAGGCGAATGAATATCTGTTTACGTGTGGTGTACTTGTGGGGGTATGGACATATTGAACATAGTTCTAGAAAGAATATCAGCGCTTTGAAATTCTTGCTAGTACGAATTCACACTAGTGTGCCGTTTGAGGGTTAAAAAGAAACATTCTATTTTCAAGTTTAGAGGACTAAACGGGCTGAATGATCGGTTCTCTACTTTTATTTGACTAATTACTCGAACCAGATGTCGATCAACACCAGAAACAGTTTTATTCCAATACCGTATATTTGAAGAGAAAATAGGAAAAAGGGGCAGTTTTTCGAAAATAGAGAAAAAGAGGAGAATTTGGAAAAGGGGAAACGCAGGGGAATGATTGTGCACCCTGCAAATAGTAGAACAAAATTGAAGACATCGATGAAAATTTACTTCTTCTGTTCAACGACCATAACATTACGATATAAGTAAGTAAGACTTATGTTTGGTTAAGTATGGTTTTATTCAGGAACCTAGATGCCAACAATATTGCATAATTCACATAGATTTTCATTGTTTATCCTGAGTGGGCCTGTGGCAATCTCTCCCGCCAATTTGGGTCAAGATCAGCTCCCAAAATTTTGTTATCTGGTTTACCGTTTACTCGATGTCTTTGGTGCAGCACAAAGTA
Organism: Andricus coriarius; assembly: GCA_932066315.1. Lineage (NCBI taxonomy): Eukaryota > Metazoa > Arthropoda > Insecta > Hymenoptera > Cynipidae > Andricus > Andricus coriarius. Next base: position 15,916 of record CAKNWT010303308.1, on the reverse strand, counting down.
TAAGCCACCAAACTCAACATGAACGGGTCTGACATCATATGTATATATATATGTTTGCTTTGGATTACTAATATTATAAGGCAAAAGCTCTATCTTTGCAGGGTTTCCTGTAGCTGGATTTGCCCATACCACATAGTCTAGGCCCTTATAAGTGATGAAACATTTCGACTCGTCAGGATTGAAAGACCTTGGATCGCCTTCAAAGGAAAGAAAGAGTTTGTGATTTTAAAATGTAAAAAAAATAAATCTTCAATAGTCTTTTAAATATTTTTGAATCTAAATCATTTAGGGTTTTAATGTATAAGATGTGACAACTTGAAATTTAAACCTCTAAACTTGAAATTACTTGAAATTCAAGAAATCATAATTAAATTTCGAAAATTAGACAATTTTAAACTCCAAGACTTCGTAATTTAAAAAAATTGCGAATTTATAATCTTGAAGTAAAAAATTTAATATTTTAAAGCGGTTAATTACTTAGATTTTTGGTGCAAACTAAATTTGAAAATTGCAACATTGCATATGATTGCAAAAGATTGAAGATATGCGAATGAAAAATATCGCATGAGATTGAGAAAGATGTAATGAATTTTATAGATTTTGAGTAGATTTTTATAGATTAGGTAGGAGCCTATGAAGATTTTTCTATCATTTTTTCGCAAATATCGGAAATTTACTATAGAAAATAATTACATAGAAAACGATTATAAGATAATCCCTAATAAGTACTGGAATAAATAAGAGAAAAATATTGAAATAATAAATGTACAAAGTAGAAAAACTATCATTCAAATAGTTAGAAATCTCTATAAATTATTTGAAATTCCTTAAAAATAAATTGAATTAAATGTATTCCCTAACGCTCTCTAGAAATACGTTAAAATCCCTTGACATCTTTCAAAATCGATAGAATTCATTAAAATAAGTAGAAATCATTTGCAACTTCTTGAATATTTAAATTTAATTAAGTTTATTCATTAAAGTGCTTTAAAAAATGGTTTATATGCCTGGAAATCTTTGAAACCCCTTGAAATATTTACAGATTGAATCAAATCCTTTAAGTCTTGTAAAATTCCTTGAAATACCCTGAGCGCCCTTACAATATTTAAAATCAGTAAGAATCCATTGTAATTGAATTGAATTCATCTTCCAACATTCTTTCGAAATCTTGGAAAAGTCTTTGGAATCCTTTAATATTTTTTAATCTCTTGAAATTCTTTCGAATCCCTGGAAATCGCTTGAAATATATCCTTTGGAAGTCTTAAAAATCCATTAAAATAAGAAAAATTATTCAAAACCCGTTCCTTATAAATCAAATAGAATTTTCTAATAAAGCTCTTTAAAACATTAACGTTCAAACCATCATAGGTGCAAGTTCAGCTTTAAATTTCTCCCGAAGGGAAGTTTACCAGCCTCTAGATAGCGCTAGTTCTATTCAAAGTTCCGCAAAAATTATAAATCCATAATTGAACCATTCTTTTTTCTGAACAAATTAATAATAAAATTGTATAAATTATTTATAAAACAAAGAAAAATGTAAGCTATTCAGTTTAAAAAGTGAAAATTAAATATTTTAATAACTGGTCAGTTTTTCTTACGCAGTTCGGAATTTTACAAATACAAAATTATTCTCTCAACTGCGAAAAAATTTTAAAGTATGTACGTTTTTTCATAACGATTTATATTTTCAGATCGGATAGTTGAATTTTCGACTCATAAAGATAAATTTTAAACCAAAAATGAAATAGTTTAATTTTTAACCGAAAAGATTTATTTTATAATAATAAGATTATTTTTCTGTTAGAAAGATGAATTTGAAATAAAATAAATAAGTTTTGAACCAAATAGTGGAAAGTTTGAACTAAAAAAGTTTAATTTTCGAAAAAATTGGCATAACTACGTTTTCAGTAAAAAAAAATGATTTTTAACCAAAAAAATGAATTTTAAACAAAGTAGTTTAATCTTCAACTATAGAAACGAATTTTCAACTACAAAAATTAATTTTCAACCAAAATGGAATATTTGCGTCTTCAATTTAAGGAACAATTTTAAAAATTTTAATTCAAATGCATTTTTAACTCAAAAAGATAAATTTTCAACCAAAAATATAAATTCTCAAACAACAAAAGCAATTTTCTAATTGAAATAAGACGAATTTTCAACAAAATATATGAATTTTGAACTAAAAAGTGTAAATTTTCAAATAAAAATAAAATAGCTACATTTTCATTAAAAAAAAGTAACTATCAACTTAAACAGACAAATATACAATTAAAAATTCAATAGTTACTTTTCAATTAATTAATATCCAACAAACAAAAAGCGAATTTTCACAACAACAACAAAATAACTTTCATCACAATATTTGAAATTTCAACCCAAGATATTAATCTTCAACTAAAAAATGAATTTATAACAAAGGAGTTCAACTTTTAACCAAGTAATTCTATTTTCGATCAAAAAGATGAATTCTCAACAAATTAATTAAATTTAAAAATAAAAAAAAACGAATGATCAACAAACAGGGTCATTAATCAAGTATTTTAACTCTCAATCAAGCAGTTGAATTTTTTAACATCAACAATTCTAATGTTATATAAAAAATAATCAAATTCAATAAAAACAGACAAACTTTCAACCAAATGTTAATGTTTTCCAGAAAAAATGTTCGTTACTCGAGAAGGTAAAAAAAATGTCAACCAAACTCTTGACTTTTCCAGACAAAAATACGAATTTTCTATAAAACAGTTGAATTTCCAACCCGTAAATATGGCATTGGTTAGTTTTCACTATAAAAAATAGGAAACTTCTAAGTACTTGTTCTTTAAAACGTTTTTACAGTAGAAAATAATGTTGAATTTATAAAATGCAGAACTGCGCAAGAAAAACTGACCAGTTCCTAAAATAATAACTTTTTGCTCTTTAAACTGAAACTTGCTTTGATAGCTCGAAAAATTCGCCAAATCACTGAAAAAATAGTTTAGCTGTTCCAGCTAAACGCTCAGCTGGATTTCATTTTCTAAGGAAGTATAGCTCTGCTACCTAAATATCTAGCTGTTTTAGCTAAAGTTTCCTATCTACGAAATTTCTAGATGACAAAATGTAATTGAAAAAGCTAGATATTTAGGTATCACAGCTATATTTTTCATTAGACGAAATCCAGTTATACATTTAGCTAGAACAGCTGAACGATTTGTTTAAGTACATCAGAAATATTATGCCGTATTCTGGCTATATTCATTTACCATTATATGGCCTATCACTTGAGCAAGGTGGAAGCTTAGCTCCCAAAACTACTCCATTTCCTGTTTCATATACCACACAATATCTTATGCCCTCATACATAAGAGCACGGGTTATAAAGTTGATGCTTTCTTTATCTCCAAAATGTGGTACACCATAATGTTCACCTAAAACCATACAGTCCCTTGGTGTAGTTTGGCCGTTTCGTATCAGATAAGACACCTCAATATCCCTGCCCTTATAGTGAATAATGATTGGTGGGATAGTGCGATGTGGGCTATTGTGAGAAGAACTTGACCCTGATGAACCCACTCCATAAATTCCCGAAGAATATGACTCTGTACAACAAATTAAGATTATTGTGATTAAAAGAAGATTCCAGTCAATCTTATAATTTGATACGTTTAAAAATTCTAAATTGAAGCACTAAAAATGAAACAATTTCAATTTTAATATTTTCAATGGTCCTCAATTTGAAAAAAATAGCCATTAAGAATCACTAATTATAAACTAGCAGCTAAACTTGAATAATATTAAGTAGAAAATCTTAAAAAATCTTGAAATTACAAAGATGATCAAACAGGTTCAGTCTTAAGAAATTCTAGACAGAAGTGGTAAAACTGGACAATATCAATTTTTAAATGTAGGCGACACTATGTTAGAGTAGGTCACTAAAGATTTCTTAATGTTTTATATAATTTATAGTAAATTATTGAGAATAGTAATTTACGCTGTAAGAGGACTTAACTATTACTCGAGCGGTTACACACTGTTGTAATCTAATGTACACTCTGCCATGTAATCCCATGTAATTTGTGTAATCCCTGGTAATATTGCGTAATCTTGTATATCCTTTGTAGTTGTAATCTTTGTAAATTCCCTGTAATCTATGCAATTTCTTATAATCCCTGTAATTTTGAGATCTCCAACGCAGTCTAATATAAACCCATTAAATCTTGTGTAATTTCTTGTAATCTATTATTATATTAATAGAAAACATGTTCTTAACTTTTTAAATCCCTATAAAATACGAGATTAAACGTTTTTTTGGCACTATATTTTCCAAAAACCAACGATAGTAAGAGTGCTTGAAACAAAAATATAACTCAATTTATTATAGTACCTTTACAAGCTTTATATCCCTTGTATTTGTTTTGCTACATTATTATTGCATTCATTAGTTTAGAGTACCCGTGTTAATAATTTATTTGATGTTATTGCTTCCCTTTGATTGACCTTCGGGCTTCATTGATCATCGCATGGAATCCTCCCAATGCTTCTTCTCGTTCAAGGTTCCTTTTTCTGTTTATGAGTTTTGGGGGCTACCTTTTGGCTTGTGTGGTGACTCATGTTGTCGCTTGATCGTGCCTTGGTGGGGGGATGCCGGGCTCCCTTCTCTGAGAGAGCTCAGTTACTATCAAGGTGTAGGCTGGGTGGCTGGTTTTTCGGGGTTGCCACGATGGGAGATCAATTGTGTGTGTTAAAGTCCGTGGCTCTTCAAGTCTCAATTCAGTTCAGTGATTTCCCGACTCGATCGTCTTCTGGTGTTGCGGGAAGTGACGAGTCGGATGACGTATCACCTCCGGTCGCGTCGGCATCGGTCGTTCGGTGAACGATCGTGGTCGTAGCTTCCGGAGGCTACATCTGTGCCAATTTTCACCAAAAACCAAAACCTTTTTTTTGGACACCAAGGGAGTGGTCCAATGGATATACTCGGGGACTCGTATGCCGGACTCAATCGCTAATAGGTATTTAGCGACTTTGACATGACGTAGCATGGTTCCTTCGCTGGCCCACGCCAGTCCGTCATTAATTTAAAACAACCCGTGTTCGAATATTTTCGTTTTATATTTCTTTACCGTGTAATTATCAAATTATTGTGATAATTGCATGCATTTTAAATAAAATATTATTTAGGCACCGCATGCAATGCTTAAAAAGTACTTTATTTCTCACAAAACAAAATTTAAAAATAATTGAAAACCTTATTCGAAGAACTTTGGACCTTGACACGTCAGACTTCTGGTTTCACGGCCAATTAGTAACGCGTAGTTTTTACGATAAGGATTCAAAAAGTTTATCCGCCATTTAAATATTCAAATATTTTTTAACATGTTTTCAGAAACTTTCCTCAAGTATATAATAAAATTCCGTCTTAATTATATTTTATTTTTACAATGAAAAAATATTTTCAATTGTGCATCAATCTTTATTTTCCCAAAAATAAAAACATAAAATTAAAACTTCATTGTTTGTTCGATCGAGTATAGAATTTGCGAAAAAAATTTAAATACCTATTACATTTCCACATTTACTTTGAGATTAATTCTTTAAATTTGAGCATGTATAAGAGACAGGCCCTTGAATTATTAGTGATTTTTATCTATCTTTTCTCAGTCGCGTCATTCAATTTTTATTCCATGTGATCTTGTGTAACCTCTTGGAATCTTTTCAAATCTCATGTAATCTATGTAATCCATATAATCTTGTGTAATCGTATGTAATCATATGTAATCTTCTGTAATTCCATGTAATATCTCGCAATCTAATGTAATCCTGTAATCTGATAATCTAGTGAAATCGAAGTGGTCATACACCTGGGTTTCATTGATTGATATGAAAGTTGAAGAAAAATTAAGTTGATCAAAGACTTGAACTTAAAAGTATTTTTAGGGAAATTTACAACATTTTTGCAACCTGTGAGCGGCAAAAAAGATCCATTTTTCAGTAGAAATATCACACGATGACGATTTTTTAGCTAATATTTTTTGCGCTTTAAAAATTGTTGTAATATATACATCATTTTTTAGTATAATAGGAACCGAGCAACATAGCCTGCTATTAATCTCCTGATGAAAAAAATCATGCCAAATGGAAATCTACCATTATCATAATTAAGCCTGCAGACGCCAAAAATTAGAAAAAAATTCTCATAACTTTAACAGATGCCTTTTTTGGACATCCAACAGTTTACGTGTATTTATCAATTAATCTTGTTTATTTCACGATATTATAATCCAATATTGTAATAGTTAGCTAAAGTTAAGACAAATCTTGCCAGAGAAGAAAGTTCGTTGACGCCAGAATTTACCGGACTAGAAAATTTGAGAGCATCGGAATTTTTCGGAATATAAATTAAAAATCTGGTAAGAAAGTTTTCCTTTTGACGTTTTGAATGGAACGTTCTGTGTATTATCACACTTTACCGTCGATTTGCGACTTAAGAATTGCGATTAACGACCCGTGGAGGCGGTAAGACACCCCTGTGATTGGTCAAAAAATAATGTTTGTCAAACCCTTAACCCTTTCCAAAGTCTTGTTTTGGTCGAGAAGGTACCCCCGTAACTCTTTACATAAATAATGTTAAGCAAGCTCCTACCCCTTCCCAATGTCTCAGGGGGAGGGGCACTCCTGTTACTGGTCACAAAAATAATGTTGGTGAAGCCCCTACCCCTTTCCAAAGTCTCGTGAGGGGTGGTAGGGCACCCTATGTCTGGTCACAAGAATAATGTTTGTCAAACCCCTACCCCTTTCCAACGTCTCGTGGAAGCGGGAAGGTACCTCTGTGACTAGCTAGCCATTATGTTAATTAAATTGTGAAGATTAGATAATTCCGATTTACAAAGATTCGTAATTATAAAGTCGCAAATTTGAAGAACACAAAAGTAAAAAATAAAACATTTTTAAACATAAAAGTAAAAAAATAAGAAATTTGATCATAATATAAAATAAGAGCGACTTTGAGTCTAAATATTTTAATTTAAAAGGTTTCATAATCGAGTACAGTACACTTCCGGTAGCTTCCCTGTCCGCATGTTCCTGCTACCCACTAGGCTTGCTAGGTGGAGCTTTGTTCCGGTCGTCCAAACTTCAAAATAGCCTGCGTATGTGCCAATATACCGCGCTCTGATTAGCTCCGTTATCCGAATTGCATTTTAAATTTATTTACAAAAGAAATCAATGTTTTTCGGTGACAAAAGTTTAACGAATAACATTGATTTCTGTTTTATATAAATTTGCAATGCACCTTCCGGGCTTCCCACCTGGTAGCACTGACTACGTGGCGTAGAGTAGAGTCAAGGGTAGAGTGGGAAGGAATAATGAGCTAAACAAAATTTCCCAATTTGCGATACTACTCTTATACTAGTATTAAAAAGTATATTGTATCAGGCATACTTACGACGAAAATTAAAGTAGAATAGGACTGTGAGGAGTAGATTCCTGACGAGAAACTTCATTTTTTCAAGAATAATTTCGTAGACAAACACTGAGAAATCTGGGGAATATTTACTACTATATATAATAAACGCTGTCCGTTTACTGCGCCAAGTGATAAGCTGCAAAACCTTCAGAACAATTAGAATTGAGAATGTGTGTATACTACGTCGTAGTTGCAATGCAATATCTTCAAAGATAGCACAAACTGTTAACATTTAAACTATTTTATAGACCTTGGAATCTATTTCTTTCATTGATAACTTATCAGCATCCGAGGAGCAAAACGTTTCCCGGATGTTGTTCATGTTCGTACTCAAATACTTTTATTGGGCTATGTCAACTTTTTGAATATGGACACAATCTGCAAAATTTGTCTCGCTTTTTAAAGAAGATTGGTGATAATTATTTTCTTTTATTGGACTTAGCGGAAATTTTGAGGACATCCGGGTAAAAATGTTGAATATTGATTTTGGCTGCGTAAAGACTAATCCGAGAAAATTTCAAGGCATTCTGAATTTTTATATCGTGAGACAAAACAAGTCAATTTCATAACTAGAAGAGAAACGAATATGCCTTGAGATAATATTTGCATGGTTTGGAAACTAGAAAAATAATATCTTCGTGTAAGCCTACCAGATTCATACCTAAATCCACTTTAAATTTTACAGAATTTTTATATTATTTATCTTCATGGTATTTATCTTCTGTATCAATATTTTATTACCTGCAATAATTATATTTTTTGAATGGCGAGTCTAAAAATGTTGTCAGCTTTTTTTTATCTTTAACAGTTCGCAAGGTATTTTGTAGAAAATTACAGTTTCAATCTTTTTATTAATAATTGTGTATACGTCTGTAATTCTCAAGATAGAAAGGTTAAACAATTTTGAATTTTCAAATCAGTTTTTACAAAATCACTTACAAAATTGAATAAAACTTTCTTCTTTTTAATTGAAAATTCTACTATTATAGTTTTGGTATGGAATACATCTCGTTTGATAAAAAATTCTAATATTTGCTTGAAAACTTAATTATTTGGTTGAAAATTCGATTTCTAAGTTGACAATTCAACTATTTGGTTGTAAATGAACTTTTCCGTCAAGAATTGAAATTATCGAGATTTAAATTCAACTTAAAAAAAAATGAAAATTTGACTTTTTTTGGTATAAATTATTCTATTTGTTGGAAAATTCATCTTTTTGTTCAAGAAACACTCGGTGGAAAGTTGAACAAATTTGTTAAAAATTCATTTCATTTGTAAGATTTACCTCTTTGGTTGAAAATTAAAATGATGTAGGCAAATAAGAACCTGAGTTGTTATATGAACAAATAAACTGTACACATTACTCAATCACCTAATCTCTGTTTAATTATCTTCTCTCGTCTGCAACACGTCAATGAAAACAAAAAAATTCCCAACTTAGTTCTTATGGTCAGATAATAAATTTTCCAGAAACAAATAAAATGTTTTTTCAAATCATCATGCTTTACTTGCATGCAATCAGAATTTTGATATTTATTAATTATCTTTCATCCATCAATTTCAAGTTCACCCTGAGCTGCTTTACGACCAGCCACTTTCAGTCAATTGAAAAAATGAATTACAAAAAAAAAGATTTAATTCACCTCCCTAAAGCATTCTGAATAATGACCACACATACTTTTATAGTTTTGGCTTAATTTTCTATTATATGGTCTGAAAAAAAATTTATCTTTGGTCTTTATATCCAATTGTAATTCTAATATTAGTATGGGATCATATGCAAAGATAAATATTGCTCTATTTCGTCTAAACAAATAGTAATAAGCAAATTAAGTACAACAAGATTTACCTCATTGTTAATTTTCCTTTTTAAATTTTAGTATATTGTATTACGCACTGAGAAAAATGAATAGTTGGGACCTTTTTATTAGTAAAGTATTCATTGGTTCTTAAAACTATTAAGTTAGTAACACCGACTGAGCAAGTAGTCGGTTTAGGAAGCCGTTTGTAGTAATTGTGACTAGTTTACGTTAGTAACGTATTAGTAGTCAGACTTGCTAACAAAATAGTGATCTGTACTACTAATTGATTTCTCTAACAAATTAAAGTAGGTGGCGTAACTATTTTATTTTCCATCTTGGTTGGTAAGATTGAGAATGCGACAAAGGTACCAACATAGGGAGAACGCTTAGGCATGACCATCATAATCCGCTACTCACTTGATGTCTTTAGGATTCGGAGATCATATCGAAGTATTCGAATGTATGTGTAAGAAATTGTGAAATCAAACGAGTTTTAAGTTTCACTGGAAATCCTAACCTACAAAGTGCATCTGAAATTAGAAAGATCCCAGTGGGCATAGGGACGCTGAACTGACATTTAACTGACATCAGCGTCCCTAAGATGTCCCGAAAAAAAGATGCCCACGTGCCCACTGCGATTTTTTAAATTCAGATTTCGATATAGTGACAGATATTTTAATTAGTCCCTATATAACAAAAATAAAATAGTTATAGCTACAAATGCATTAGTAGACATGACTAACTATATTAGTTAGTTCAACTACCTACAGATAGTCATGTTGACAAACTAAAATAGTAAGTCTACCTAATTAGATAGTAACAGCAACTACTTGTTCCCCAACTAACAAAGATAGTTCTCACAACTAAGTAAATAGCAGTACCATTATTTACTAACTAAAATAGTTGTCCCAACAATTTCATTAGTTGTCCCAACTAACCTTTTTTCAGTGCAGTATGCAAATCTTAGGCTAGATATAACCGTCATGACATTAAAACTGAAGCCGGCATGTAACGACCAAGTCATGACTTCCTACGTGCGTATTAAAGCCTAATCTTTTGATGATATTCGAATTGGGGAATTTGAACAATTATGTACAAATTAATTTTTAAAAAAATCATTAAATATAAATTATAATTATTAATTTCAAGAGGGTTTGTGAGTAACAAGTAGGGATGTGCTTTTTTGTATAAATGCAAAAACACGTTAGCTTTATTTGATTCTCGCGAGCAACATATATTTTCCCCAATTTTTTGGCCTGAATTTACTCCTGTGTGGCAATTTTTTGCGTAATCAAAAACAATTTTGGGGCAGTTCATCCCCCTTAAATTTTTTCGAAAAATGAGAGAAAATCACATTTTTTATCGTGGGATCTTGTAGCTGGTGGGAGGGCTTCCGGGTCTCATTAGACTGTAGATCTGGAATGGGTGAAGCTGAGGGGCTGCACTGCGAGATGTGGCTACTCTGGGGAACAGACGGACATTAGTCGGTGGGACTTAAACTAAGGAGCGATCCTTGCACGAGGTATTGGCAAAGCCTCCTGGAATATCGAGAGCGCGAGTTCTCCTGCTCCCAAGCTACGATGTGATCGCCGTGTTAAGAGCCGAATGGCACCAGAGTCAACAAATCCTTGAACACACCGGCCTGCCCCCCCTTCTTTCAGTAGAAGCGAACAGGCGGGCGTCCCAGAAGAGGTGTCCTAACGAAGACTTAATGACATCAGGTTGAATCCCATAGTATGAAGACCCACCCCCTGCAAGCGGAGCTCTGCGAGGGTTGCTTGTTACTTCCCTAGATTCTCGAGGGGCTCAAATGAATCCTCAAAAACCAAATCAAACTCAAACCAATGAGGGGCCCGTTTCAGGACCCTCCTCTAACCCACCGCTAAAAGTGGGAGGCTGCTTAGGGGGCAACCCACCAGAGGCGGTGCGAACTAAAGATAATAGTGGAGACAATCTTGTCGAAGCCGTAGAACTGCAGCTAATGTAACTCTCCGTGAGGACGAGGCAGCGTAGCGGAACACAAAAAAAAGAGAGACCGCAATGCGCGTCTCGCAAACAGCAGCCAAGGCACCCCACAGAGGGCAGTGGCTGCGGAAACTTTACCTGGAGCAACTCTTCAGGCTAATCCTATTGGCAAGAGGAAGAAGGGCTCCAGAGAAAGTCACCCAAACAGGGAGTTAGAACGGCAGAAGGCTCTGGAAATACAGGGCCTTTCTTTCGCCAAGCCAATAGGATGGAGTGTCTGCAGAGGTACCGTAGAGCGACCGTACTGATTCCCGGCACCCCCGAGAGTCCAGCGGTCATTCTGGGGCGCCTGAGCTTTTAGGACCCGCCTCTGCGAACTGATTCATGGAAGGTTTATTTCGAAAGACACGGTTCCAGGACGAAGGTGAGAGGCTGGATTTTATTCCTTGGTCTTCCTAAATCTGCAATTAGAACCCTTGCGGCTCTTAATTAGCGACCCTATCTAGGAGCGAGTAGGTTTACCTTGCGAGTGACCTAACCGGGCTCCGCAGGGGGACCAGAAGCGCACGGAGATGCCCCGAATTAGCCTGTCAATGGCTTAAACGGGAATCTTCATGGTGCAGATTAATTTGCACCACAGTAAGGGCGCCTCGGTGGTTCTATCCAGACGCATGTCTGTGGTGCAGACAGGGCTCGCCCTAATCCAAGAACCCTGGTTCTGCAGGGAACGGATTTCAGGCTTGTCAGGGTGTGGCTTCATTTATAAGGGGCCGTTTGAAAAAACGCCAAGGGAACGCATAGCCGTCAAGGGTATGGATGCGATATTGGTATTTAAATTCTGATCAAAAGATCTCACCGTTATTAAGGCGAGACTCAGGGGCAGTAGCGGAGAGAGGCTGGACGTGCTTATCGCCTAGGCTTATTTTCCTGACGATGCCGTGGGACCGTCGCCTCCTAGAAAGGTGGAGGCTCTAATTCGGCACTGTCAGGAGAATAAAATCCCTCTGCTGTTAGGCTGTGATGCAAACTCTCACCACACGGTGTGGGGAATCACAAACATCAACTACAGAGGGAGAGATTTAATTGAATGTATAGCAGGCATAGAGCTGGAGATGCTGAATCGGGGTGATACTCCCACATTCGAGACTAAAATCAGACGTGAGGTTCTCGATTTGACTCTATGTTCGGGTGCACTGAGAAGCAGGGTAGTGGACTGGAGAGTCTCCGATGAGGAGTCTCCTTCGGACCACAAATATATCGTGTTTCGAGTAACCCTAGGAAAACCGGTCGTTTCCAAGATCAGAAACCCCAGAAATACACTTTGGGACTCGTACAAAGAGGAACTCAAAGAAAGGCTTGCAGAATTTTTGATTATATTCTCTGTGATTACATTTGGGCAGATAAAAAAATGGACTTACATGCTTCTACCTTGACACCCTTCAATTGTCCAAATGCCCCAATCCGAATACCTTCCGACGCTCAAGCTTCAATATGAATGTTGACGGTCACGACTTGGTCGTTACATCCCGGCTTTAGCTTGGATGTCACGCTGGTCATGTCTAACCTAAGATTTGTATATTGTAATACGAACTACTAATTTGATTTTAAATCGCTAATACGCCCTATGAAATAAATAAAATTAAAAATTAGGCAAATATTATTGTAATCAATTTGTGTAATACTATTTGTTTAGACCAAATAGCGCCAGGTGAACAAATTGTGTTTGACTGATGGTTAGGACAAAATTGAGTTTCAAAATAATGAATTATCCCTAGATGTGCACCTATCCTGCAGAGTGAAAATATTAGAATGAAAATTCTTATTTTGAGACCATTGACATTTGAGCTGCAACAAACTCAACACCAGCCGCTTTTTGTGCATAACAAACAAAAATTAAGGAACTGAGATACGTACTAATGCTAAAATAAATACTGTGAACTAAGTATTGAATTTATTGAAATTTCTTATCAAAATAAAATAGAAAGAAAGTTTTAGATATTTGTGCAAAGTAAAATGTTTATCATCGTATATGATCACTACATATTTTTTCTGTTCTGCGAATCATGAAAATGTTATCTCAAAGCACATTCGCTTATCTTCGAGTTATAAAACTATATCTCAGGTTCTTTCCAAGTCAAGTAATCTTGCTTCAAGGCATAGTTTTTACCCAAGCCAAAATCAAGAACAAATATGTTTACCCAGTAGACTTTAAAAATTTCACAAAGTTCAATACAAGAAAATATTCATCCACCAAGCCTCATTAAAAAGCGAGAAAGCATGAGCAGATTGTATCCATCTTCAAATATTCCCAAAGTTCAATAAAAATACATTTTCCTTTAAAAATCATCTTAAAAATTCGAGAAAAATTGATTAAATATTGACAGTCTTCAACGATGTCGCAACGTCTGATAAAAAAAACATATTTGTGGACGAATCGTCTTTAAAAAGCAATAAAACGTTTTCAATTTTATCCACCTTCAAACACTTCGCAAAGTCCAATAAAACTACATTTTTCTTGAAAACTTCTTTTTAAACATTTGAGAAGAATTGAATAAGTAATGTCCATCTTCAAAATTTCGCAATGTCCAATAAAACTACTTGAGTTCGACCATGAGCGAATATACTGTCAGTGGGGCCATTAGCCATGATTAGGCGATTGCTCATAACCATAGGATGACCGTGAGTGAGAGGAGAAAAAATTTGTACCCAAATCTATAGGTACTTTCGTTTTTGCGCCGATGGGAATAAAAAAAATCTACATTTTCCGACAAAAAGTGCTTTGTGAATTACACCTAGGAAAAAATGTGTTCTTCTGGCTCTGATATGTTACTAATAAGAAAATGAAAGATTCCAAATTCTATACAATATTTTTTTAAATAATAACAGCTTGCTCTATTTTGAAAGATATTTGATTGCCTTTATGACATAGTATACAAACATTCTTAATTTCAATAGTTGCGACTTATCATAAGGCTGAGTAAACGGACAGTGTTTAGTATATATAGCAGTGAAAATATTCCAGAATTCTCAGTCATCGTTTACAAAACCAATCTTGAACAAATGAAGAATCTCCTTAGGAATCTGCTTCTTACGATCGCATTTTTGATTAATTGTCGTAGAAAGTGTTCCTGATATAATATACTTATTAATGCTAGTATAAGAAATATCACATATTCTCAAAATTAAAAATGTTCAGCTAAAATTCATTGGGAACTCCCAGTTTAGTCTAAGCCACGTCAGTTTTGCCAGATGGGGAGTCCAGAATGCGCAGACTTGAGGTCCTGCACTCTGATTGGGCCTGCTATTCAAATTGCATTTCAAATTTATTTGAACAAGAAATCCACTCTTATTCCTTAAACTTCTTTAAACGATAAGCATTGATTTCTTTTTAAAACAAATTTGAAGTTCATTTTGGATAACGGAGCCAATCAGAGCGCGGGACCTCGAGTTTGCGTATCACGGGCTCCTTATCTGACAGCACTGTTCCACGTTGGAGCTCGCATGTTGGCACATGCGCAAGATATTTTCATATTTGGGCGACGTGGTCAAAGCTTCATCTGGCAGCCCTGGTGGAGAGCAGGAACATATGGAGATGACAGATACCGGGAGTGTACTGTACTAAATTGTGGAACATTTTAAATTAAAATATTTAGACTCAAAGACGCTTCTATTTAAGATTATTGTCAAACTTTATAATTTTCATTTTTAGGTTTCAAAATTTGTTCAGTTTTTACTTTTTATTCTCAAAATTTGCTATTTTTTACCTAAGCGATCATTCTATTAACTACCTCCGAAAAAATCGCTATTTTACAATTTTTTGATAAGATTATTGATAAAGATATTGACGCAGGATTTTTTAGGCTTAATAAATACACTCCTGAAATACATTTAAAAAAGTTTTTAATTCTTTTTATACACTTTTTATACACAAAAACGTCTGTCAAACGCAACGCCTCGAAAAGTAGGTAGGTCCGGCTTGTTGAAAAAACCCCGAACTGGGCCATCTGAAATAGAAAAATCAAAAAGTTGTAGATCAAGTAACACAATGGCTATGTCACCTATAAATTTGACTGACGTTTCTGTATATAAAAAGTGAAAATGACATACTCCAGACCAAAAAAGAATTCGTTAGTAGATCCTTTATTCTCGACGTTTCGAAAACCATAGTTTTCCTCATCAGGATAATTAAAATTAGAAGTCCATGCTCATCAATAGAAAATAAATAAAGTCCCAACTTCTCCTTTTCCCATTGTTCTATAGAGAATTAAAAAAACTGATATAAAAAACTTTTTCATTATAAAAATAAGTGTAATAAAAATTTGAAAAATTGAGGTTAAGAAATGGAATTAACATATTTATCTCCATTCTCCTGAAGTTACATTTTTGTTTTTATTTTGAATCCTAAACTGATGTTTTAATTTTACGTCCAAGTTTTATTTGAACAATAGTTTTATAGAAAAAAACATTGTGAAAAAAATGGGATACAAAACTGTCGTTTTGCTCCATTTCTTCCAACGAGAAAAGGAGAATGGTGATATTATTACAGATTGGTATCTTGAAGGTACTTATTCTGGTAGATGCTTAAATTTTGTCTCTAACCATCCAATACAACATAAAGTTTCTATTGTTAAAAATCTTATCGATACAGTTCTTAAATTATCCAATGAATCATTTCACAAGTCAACTATTAAATTTATAAAAAAAA
>CAKNWT010303298.1:0-14839 GCA_932066315.1 Andricus coriarius | reverse complement strand
TTTTTGTTGTTTTCCCCTGAAATGTATGAATTTATTGGAATCTGGGTTAAAAATACTTATTTGAATAATTACACTGTTACAATAATATTAAAATTATTTTCTAGATTTTTTAATATTTGCTTTTTCTAGCAATTTTCACTATTATTAATGATTATTATAATATTATTGTAATGTCCTTCCTTTTTTGATAGAAATTATTCCTTTTAAAAGTCAAAAGCATACAAAATAGAATATTTTTGTGAAATTCTTTCTTAAAATGCACTTTTCTCGAAGGTCTTTGAAAACTTCGTTAACATGTGGCCCTTTACAAGTGGTTTAGTTATGGCAAGAATTTGAGTCGCTCGTAAAATTTGAGTCCCTGGTCCATAATCCCAGTTGCGAATTTGGGTTGGCAGCCAGAGTTGACGGTCGAACCAAGGTCGGGCCGGCTTTGGTATCCGAATTTTGCTAACCAAGGTTGGCCCAACTATAGCAGTTCGAAGCCACCTTAGTTGGGCCAACGTTAGTAGCCGACATTGGCTTCTAAAATTCACCCGACCGTCGGCCCAACTGTGGCCCAAGGTTGGATCGACAGTCGTTTAGGCTCTGGGAAATTGGCTCAAAATAATCATAACACTACGGGCGGCCCGACCATGGGCGATAGTTGGCCCCACCATCGGCGTAATATTATCCAGTGCAAGTAATCTTACTGCTGCCGACCGTCGGTCCAACTCTGGCCCAAGGTTGGGCCGACGGTAGTTGAGGCTCTGGAAAATTAGCTCAAAATAACCATAACACTGTGGGCGGCCCGACCCTGGGCGATAGTTGGCCCGACTATCCGCGTAATATTATCCAGTGTAAGTAATCTCACTGCTGCCGACCATCGGCCCAACTCTGACCCAAGGTTGGGTCGACGGTCGTTTATGCTTTAGCAAAGTAGCTCAAAATAACCATAACTCTACGGGCGGCCCGACCCTAGACGATAGTTGGCCCGACAATCGGCGTAATATTATCCAGTGCAAGTAATCTCACTGTTGCCGACCGTCGGTCCAACTCTGGCCCAAGGTTGGGTCAACGGTCGTTTAGGCTTTGGGAAATTGGCTCAAAATAACCATAACACTACGGGCGGTCCGACCCTGGACGATAGTTGGCCCGACCATCGGCGTAATATTATCCAGTGCAAGTAATCTCATTGCTGCCCACCGTCGGTCCAACTCTGGCCCAAGGTTGGGTCGACGGTCGTTTATGTTTTAGCAAATTGTCTCAAAATAACCATAACACTACGGTAATAAGAAATTTTTGAAACAAAAATTTTTAATTATCTATTTAAAAATTATTTTATTTATATTTCCGTTAACAGTTAATTTATTTTAAATATACATGATGTCGCAACATAATAAAAAAGTTAATTATTTTTTCAACTGCTTTGAGCTGTGGCTTATGAGGATGGTTTTTTCATTGACATTCAATTCTTTAGGCATAGTGTAATGGGTAAGACTCTTGACTGCTAGGCGATAGATTCAGGTATAGATGTAGGTTCGAAACCCCGTAGCGTTAGAAATTTTATTTGTAATATAATGTTTAAGACTGTAATATATGTATTCATTCTAAACAGGACCATTAACATTTATAGTCAAAGTACTCGCAATCAATTATTATTTATTTTTTGAATGCCCATTTTGTGTATTTCCACCTGTGTAGTACGAACCTTCAAAAATCAAAGTCGGCCCCACATTGTTGTCCAAGGTTGAGCTAACTTTGAAAACAAATGGTGTGCCAACCTTATATTCCGCGGTTGGGTCAACCATGACAAGGATTGTTGGCCCAACTGTGCAAAATATGGAGGGAATGCGTTATCATTACGCTGGTTGGCCCGACCATTGGCTCACACAGTTGTGCCGACCTTACAAAGGTTAGCCCAACCATGGCCCGACCGACAATTCGCACCTGGGAAAGGGCAAGACACTCCCTCAAAAGTTTCTATTTCCGTAGAAAGAAAATCCGTAATTTTTTTTCGAAATTCAAATATTAATACGTGCCACCGGGCACTTCAAAATTCTATTTAATTAAAATGGGGAAATTTGTGATTTTCGAAAAATTCAACGCATACTTCAGGGTTTAATCGAAACGTGCCAAGTTTTTTAGGGATTCAAAATAAGTGTCTACGAAATAAAATCATACTAATAACTTTTATTTTTACCCCCCCCCCCCCCACACACAGCACCACAAATATGATCCAAAAATAAAAAAACTACATTTTTACGTATTATTGTTAATTTTCAGCAATTTCTGTCATCTTTTTTCATACAAATAATTACCAATAAACAATTTTAATATCTACCATGACTTTTCAAACAGTTTTTCATTGTTTAAATAAATGTAACTTATTTGAACAATCATTTATTCCCATAAAATGTAAAAAAATCTTCTTTTCTGAATTAAATATAATAGTGGGTCATTGTTTGGAGTAGTAAATTTTTTTGAAAACATTATGTAATTATTTAAACAAGTAATTATTGTTTATTGTTAAAATTTCTAATAATTGAGCCAGAGATGTCAACTTTTTTCTCAAATTGGTATCCTATGCTATTTTTTGTTGAATAATTACATAATTTTGATACATTTCTTCTAATAATTAGAAAACAGTCTTATAAATAATTGTATAAAGCTAAAACGCAAATCAGCAACACGTTTTCATATTTATGAATAGTATAAATATGTAAAAAAGCAATCTGTCTCAAAATTAGTATTGCTTTTTTGAAACATATTTAGGGTACAAAGTTGGCTAAAGTAATGTTTTTAATATTTTAATTATTATAAATTACCTAAAATACAGCACTTCGTACTCAAAAATGTTGTTCAAAGAAAATGCTGAAACTTGAATTATAATTTTTATTAGTGAATGTACTTTTTTTATAATATAATCCTGATAAAGATAGCAAAAATATGAAGAATGCAATAATAAATATAATTTTATGATTTAAATTTTATTGTTACTTTGATCATTTATTTGATAGTACACCAAAAAATATATAAACCATCCATACTCAATTTGAAGCAAATTTGAAAAAAAAACAATAATTAATTGTTTAAACAATGACATAAAGTTTATAGCAGAATTTACTAGTACTAAAAATCATTTAATATTATGTTTAATTCATAAAATATGATTTTAAAAATATATTTGAGAAAAAGAATTGTTTAAACAAATTCAGTTTGTTTACAAATTTAAAAAATGGTTAATAGATTCTTTTTATACACTATACAATCAGAAAAATAACTGTATGTGTCCCATTTTATATTATTTTTTGAAACTTTTCGAAAGAAAACTGCTTAAGCAATTAAGAATGGTTTAAACAAATAGAAATTTGTTAAACATTAGAATAAATGTATCAAAATAATGTAATTATTCAACAAAAAGTAGCATAGGATACCAATTTGAGAAAAAATTGGACATCTCTGGCTCAATTTTTAAATATTTTGAAAATAAACAATAATTAATTGTTAATATGTAACAATGTAGTTTTTTATTTTTGTATCATACTTGGGGCGCTGTGGAGGGAGCGGGGTTAAGGGTGGGTTTAAAATAAAAGATATTACTATGGTTTTATCGTAGAGGAAACCTATATTCCCTTTACGGTTTTATTTCGTAGACACTCCTCTTCAATTCCTAAGAAACTTGGCACCTTTCGATCAAACCCTGAAGTATGAGTTTCATTTTTCGAAAATCTAAAATTTCTCCATGTTAATTAAATGGGATTTTTCAGTGCCCGGTGGCACGTGTTAATATTTGAATTTGAAAAAAACATTACGGATTTTCTTTCTCCGGAAATGAAAACATTTTTTTGTGGCCCTGTAGCTCGAAAAACGTTTTTTGGACCACCCTTTTATTTATACCTTGTACTTTTTTTTATTTTTGTTTTTATGGAACATTAGTTTAAAGTTCGTATTCATGAATGGCATAATATTATTGGCATAATATTTTTAATTATTCAACTTACACACATGCTACATGAGTTTTATTCCTTTTGCTCTTTCTAATTATTATGATGTATGAAAACTCATGTAGGACCTTCAGAATGATTTTTATTTTATAATTTATATTAATTTTGTAATTATAATATCCATTAGTAATCTTTACAATTTCACAACACTTTTTTTATCTGCAGAAAAATTATTTTGTACAAATATGTAGCGTTTAAAGGTTCCAATAAGTGTTTCAAAATTCTAATGTATACAGATTTTTAGGATATTGGTATTACAATTATTATATTGTTCACTTGTAAAAACTTCAAAGTTTTATTGTACCTTTCAACAGAAAAGAAATAAATATTCTAAATCACGTGTTTACAAACTGTGCATTCCAATAATTTTACATCCCATCAGCTGTCCTTTTTTTTGCACTCTTAAATTATTTTTTATTAATGTAATTGCTTTTGATCAAATTTGATTAAGTTTCCAGTTTTATTCTGTTCACTCATTAACAGTAAACTAAAGTTTACATGACTTTTATTAATATTTTCAAGTTCTCTTCCATACCACATTTGAATCTCCCGCATATATCGAACTGTCCCGAGTGGTCCCGAACCAAAACATCCATAAAAAATGACGGCTCGGCCACTTTCAACTAGGCACAGATAGTTCCATTGAATCCTGCATCCAGTGTATTATATATATATCAGTGGTGCCTACCTGTGCCGGTCGGGAGCGAAAAGTCAATCGCCCGCCGGAACAGAGTGTGCATTGAAGGCACGAATAAATGTTGAGGAGTGGTATCCTCTCGTGTGTTTAGTGAGTATACGTTTGAAATTTGCTTCGGGATGTAACATACTGGAGTAGGGCTCCCGCTATTTTCGAGCGCGAATAGCACGTGACACAATAGCAATACGCATGTTCGAGGAACCGAATCTTATTTTGGAAGTCTGGAAAACACGAACTATCTCTTTGAGGTTGTTCTTCCCACTCCCCAGTTACAGGGATACTACTTCTTACTATTCCTTCTTGAATAAAGGAGAGGGGTAGCGAAGCGAGAAAAGCAGCTGCATACAGTCAAAGCGGTAAACAAAAACAAGGATGAGTGACGGAAAGAAGGGAGAAGAGCTACATGGAGAAGGATCTGTTGGGAGGATCCGAGGAAAGAGTAGGAACGATTTACAAATTATTTCAGGGAAGAGTGGTGAATGGAGAGAGCTCACGCAAAACAAAACGGCATGATGTAGGCGCCAAACAGATGAGGATCTGGATACGTGGAGGAAGCAGTCGAGGAAGTTGAGTGAGGCAGGGTGGAAGAAAGAGTGAGTTTGGAAGTGCAAGAACATCAAAGTGCTGAGAGTGAGAGCTGAGGAGAATGAGGTGACACGTGTGGCAGGAAATGTAGCTGCCTGGACACAGAAGGTACCGAAAAAAAAAAATTCTTGGAGAATAGATGGAGATCGGATGCTGAGACTGAAGACGGGGGAAAGCAAGGCCAAAATCCTACGAGCGTGTTGTAAATTAAAAGGTTCGGGGCTATGGCTGGAGGAGGACCTGACAGAGAGGGAACAGATAGTACAAGAATGGTTGAAGAAGGAGACGGTGATGTTGAAAGGCACCGAAAAAAAGGTGATACTGAGAAAGCAGAAGACGAAAGTATCATGACAGTGAAAGAATCAGGGAAAGAACGGAGATTAAGAAAATAAAAAGAAAGAGCGCACAGAAGAAAAAATCCAGCGAGGGGAAATAATCAATTAAGTGCTACGTGTCTCCAAAAAGCAGAGCAATGTAGGGAGGAGGGGAGATAGTATTGTGTGGATGAAGGAGGGGCAAGGTAGTACATATAGTTTTAGTGTATGATTTAATATGATTCAGATATGTAAAACATGCTTCTTGCAACACCCACCTCGATACTGAGGACTTGCATGCATCTAAATCAGGCCTGTCCAGATAGGGGAAATTTCGTCGAAATTGCTCATTTACCAGATGGGATTTCAACACCACCACCGACCTCTACTCATTCAACTTCACGAGAGCGACCATGTGGCGATTGAGTCAATTTCCCCTATCTGAACAGGCCCGCTCTAGATGATAAGCAAAGTGCTTAAATGCAGCAGACTGTGCAAGAATAATAAAGGCGCATGGGCACTTTGAAACACATCTATTTTGCTGATAGACGCAATGGATGAGCATGCGCACTTTAGAGATTAGTATAAGTATTTTTTACGGTTGCTACGGATTATTTTAATTGTTGTCATCGTGAAAAGAACATTTCCAGGATAGAAGTGCAACACCAAAATACGCATCGCTGTACTGCGAGGAGATGTCGTATATTCGAAAAAAAGCAAGGACAATGCAGTTTTTCTTATTCCAGGCCTCACAGTCCCTACGGGAGAAAATATAGGGACCAAAGGGTACTTTTTGTCACGCTCATAGGGTACTTTTTCACGCTCAAAGGGTAACAAATTCAGGATAAATTAATAACATTTCAGAAAAATTCAAGTTTAAGTGAAAAGAATTCAAATAATTGGAAAAACAATTGTAAAATAAAAAAATTGCATTGATTGCCGTAAAATTGGAATGAATTTACAGTAATTTAAAAGGTAAACGAGAAGAATTCGATGGAACTCATAAAAATTCAAGGTGAATTAAAAAATTCAAATGAATTGAAAACAATTAAAAGATATGAATAAACTTAATTCAATTCAGTAATTTGAAATGAGCTTAGAAAAATTCAAGGTAATTCAAAAGAATTTAATGAAATTCTTAAGAATTCAAGGCGAGGTTAAAAGAATTTAGGATCAATTAAATAAAAACTTGAAAAACGTTTTAAAAAATCCATTGAATTAAAAAGAATTGAATTAATGTAGAAGAATTCAAGTAAATTAAAAAAATTCAAGAGAATTCCAAAACAAAATTCAAATCTCTTCAAATCTTTGAAGCCCTACTAATTTCTAACCAAAGAAAATATTCGAAAATCTCTTCAAATCTTTGAAACCCTACGAAATATTTAACTCCTTGTAAATAAATAAATTGGAAATACATTAAAATATTAAAGTCCCTTACAATTTTTAAACCTCTTTCAATCTCTTGAAAATGCCTTAAAATCTGTTAAAATACCGTAAAATATTTCAAATCCTTTGAAATCTCATTAATTACTGAAATCAATTAAAAATGCCTTTCTCCTATTTTAAAAGAGTATAAAATATTTCAAATCCTTTAAAATCCCTTGCAATTTTTTAAAGCTCTTGACAATGCTAAGGAATTTGGAAAAATATCTTAAAATATTTCAAATCCTTTTATTATTTTATCAATTGATGCTCAGGATCAATTAAACAAAAACTTTTTAAACTCAATAAATATTGAGTAAATTTAGAAGAATTTTAATGAATTGCAAAATTTAAAAAGAATTTAAAAGAATTCAGAATAAATTAACAAGAATTCAGGGTGAATTCCAAAAAATAATTTCAAAACTCTTAAAATCCTTGAAGTCCTACTAAATACCTCACTTCTCTTGAATAAATTTCGGGAAAATTATAAAATAAATTGAGAGCATTAAAAAACCCTTCCAACCAATCCCGTAAAGTCTTTTAAAATATCTTAAAACCTTATAGGTCCTGTAATACTTTGAAATCCCTTCAAATTAATGAAATTAATTAATAATTCCTTGAAATCTTTTACAATTCCCTAAACTATTTCAAATTAAAAGATCTTGAAAATGCCTTAGAAGTTTTAAAAATGCCCATAAAATCTTTAAAATCTTATCAAATTATTGAAATCTATTAAAAATTTCTCGGAATCTAAAAATACCCTGAAATATTTCAAAGGAATTCAAGACAATTCAGAAATAGGTATAGACCTGAATTGAATACTGACTAACCCATGATTTAATTTATTGAAAGACAAGTGACCAATGTGATCTTTTTACTTAAAGAAAAGACTATAAAGTGATTTGAGAAAAAAAAGGACTGATAGTGACTCTCCAGCAGTCCTGATGATTTTTTAGTTACTTCTTACAGAAATTCCCTAATTTGTTACTTTTTTTTAAATCCCTGACTCTTGGAAGCTTTAACCTTATTATTAATTTTTTTAAGTTGCATTGCAGGCTACAAAGAGGGTACCATAGGGACCAAATCTTGAAAATAGGGTACTTTAGGGACCGTAGCTGAATATAGGGTACAATAGGAGATATAGGGACCAGGCTGTGAGGCCTGTTATTTAAATCATTCTCTTGTTTTTTTTTCGAATGACAACTTCTCACAAAAAAAAAGATATCCATTTTGGCGTTGAAGAAATTGTTTAAAAAGAAAAATTAATTATAATTGGAGACAGTTGAGGGTCAGAAAATTCTGTAAGAGGAATGTAAATTATTGTAGGCCTATGGCTGAATAAAAACTCTTTTAAATAACATAATCTGACATTTAAGAAATTTATTTTATGATGTTTTTAATTTAAATTGTAAACTGAATAAGTGGGTAGTAAGCGTTAAATTTAGAATGTAATTCATTAATAGTGTCTTCGTGTACACACGTTAAAACGTCATCTATTATAGCGGAAATCAAATTATAATTTGAAAGGTAATTTTTTAATAATGTGGCTCTTAATGCTCTCCATCACAAGGTCGGATATGATACTAGACCCCACGGGGGTGCTAAATCTTTGTTTAAAAAAATCGGTTTGAAAGGTGCAATATGCATTATTTATGTAAAATTCGATAAGTTCAAAAAATTGTCGAACAGGAATATTGGTAAACTGTCTATTTTTAAACTATTTTATCTTCATGTTTTGTGCTAAATCCTTGGGTATATTAATGAACAGTGACTTTACGTTGAGTGAAACTAACTTGTGTCTATCTGGAATGTGTACATTAGGGTGGTCCAAAAATGCATTGCAAAATTTTGTTTCACCCTAGAGGTTAAGACCCCCAAGTTTCCATTTCCGGAGAAAGAAAATCCCGAATTTTTTGTTTTCGAAATTCCAATATTAACACGTGCCACCGGGCACTTCAAAATCCCATTTGATTAACACGGGGAAATTTTGGATTTTCGAAAAATTGAACTTATGTTCCAGGGTTTGATCGAAACGTGCCCAGTTTTGTAGATATTTAAGAGGAGTACCTATGAAATAAAACCATACTAATAACTTTCATTTTTAACCCAACCTCACCCCTCCCCCAAATGTAGTTTTATCATTTTTGGGTTATATTTGGGGCGCTGTGAGGGGGGGGTAAGAGTGGGTTAAAAATGAAAGTTATTAGTATGGTTTTATTTCATAGGTACTCCTATTAAATATCTACAAAACTTGGCACGTTTCGATCAAACCCTGGAACATGAGTTCAATTTTTCGAAAATCCAAAATTTCCCCATGTTAATCAAATGGGATTTTGAAGTGCCCGGTGGCACGTGTTAATCTTCGAATTTCGAAAAAAAAATTCGGGATTTTCTTTCTCCGGAAATGGAAACTTTTGCGGGGGGGCCTTGCCCTCTAGGGTGAAAAGCATTTTTTGGACCACCCTAGTGTACATTTTTAATTTCGTAAATCCTAGGTGCGACCTCGTTGTAACTCTACAGGTACCGTAGAAGCACCTAATTTCGAACATGTTGATTAACTTCGGACATTTGGTCATTTTTTTAATTTTGCGAAAACTGTCACAAATTGATAACTAAAAATATTGTTTAAAAATATTGTTTAAAAATATTGTTTAAAAATATTAATTTAGAAGTTAAGTTTCCCAACTATATTCTCAATAAGCGAACAACTGAGTTCGTAGCTAAGTAAAGCTGGAATAAATAAAGAATTACAACAAAAATTAACCTTTTTTATGTTGCGATATAACTGATAGTACATAATAACCCAATTAACGCATAGACTACAAACTTCGTTCTTACTGTCCTTTACAATATCAAGCAGCCTCTGTGCAAATTTGACTGCAGAAGGAATTTCATTTATTTTTTAAAACCTGTTTGAGTAAAAATACGAATTTTAAACGCTAACTTCGGACATGCCACGCGTACCCGAAAAAGAGGTTAGAGGATCGAAATACATAATACATCCATAGGATGCTGTCGCAGATGCAGCCGAAAAGGTTAATTCCAAAAAATCTGTCTCGAAAGAACGTGCGTTCAATATTAAACGAATAACTTGATTTCTTTTAATAGTCTAGTTAAAACGCTGAGATTTTATCCTATAAAATAGTCCAATTCTAGGATGTTTTTTTGTACTCGTGTAATTGAAACAGTGAGTAACCGGATGCTCCGCCGAAGCTGAGGCCGCGCAACCGTTCCGTACCGTCTTCACGCAGGGGAATCTCTTGCAACACGCTCAAGCTAACTTCTTGCCTTAGCTAATATATGCTGTTAGTATAACTGCTCTCTGTATTTACGGGGTTGAGACTGTCACTCTTAAGTTATAAGTTACAAGTAACAATACCTGCATTACAGTTAGTTTAAAATTAATTGGAAATATGCTTTGAAAATTAAATCTATTGAATTTATATCCATTGAATATGTAGGAACGTGATGTTTCTGTTTATCTGGGTGATTTACTTGAACGCAAGGTTGATAGATTTAACTTTTTATTGCGCCTTTCGGTCTTGTTATATATACACATAGTTTTCTTTTTAGAATTGCGGTTCTTCGTCGCATTCGCATGTCTCCTTGTTTTAATGGCTGCTTTCTTGACGATTTTGTTCGTTTCAGTAGTTTTTTTCGCGATTCTCTTCAGCGGTTTCTTTTTTTCCCACTTTGGAAAGATGTACTTCTCAGAGGATGAAAACTTTTTCATTTGAAGTTTTCTATCCTGAGTAGGAATGAAAGCGTGGTATTGTACTGTACCCGGAATTTAACTGTAATGCAGGCATTGTAACTTTTAACTGAACAATGACAGTCTCAACCCTGTAAATGCACAGAGCCGTTACACTAACAGCGTATGATATTATCTAAGAGAATAAATTAGCTTGAGGGTGTTTTACGAGGTTCCCCGGCGCAAAAAGACGGTGGCGACCAGTCGCGCAGCCTCATCTCCAGCGGAGCATCCGGTTACTCATCGTTCGATTACTCGAGAACAAAAAAAAGCCATCCTGGAATTGGGCTATTTTATAGGAAAAAATCTCAGCTTTTTAACTAGACTACATAAAAACAAATCAAAAGGGTCCCAGTTAAGATAAAATCAAATTTATTTTTGATTTTCGAAAATGCAGGTTCAATTCGGAATGTTTTCAAAAATGGTTATAACCAGTTGAACGATTATGAAAAAGTAATGTCGAAAATATATGAAGTGAAATTTTGCTTTATGCAAAAGGAAATAAGTTATATGCGTTTCATGAAGTGGATTAGCAATAAAAACTCTAAAAATTGCACCCCCCCTCCCCTTCAGCAACCATTTGTCGAAAAGAACAAATTTTTTATCCTAAGTGCTATCCGATAGGACTCCAAGCAATCAAACTGTGAGTCTTATAGCAGGCCTGTCCAAACTGGGGAAATCGACTCATTTACCACATGCGACTAAGTTGGAATATAATCTTTTCATTTTAATGCCGTAAACGTAAAATGTACCTCAAATGAAACAGAAACGTTCACTGACATCCTGAACTGATAAATGTAACGTTTCTCATTACAAGAATATGATTTTATTTATAATTCAACAGTTGAAAAATATAAGTGGCAATTATATTATGACATTATACTTTACAGGAACAAATGAAGCAAATGTAAAAGCTCCACAATTTTAAATAGGAGTGTTAAATGATCCATAGTTCAAATTTTGTTCACAATTTCTTTGCAAAGTGTAAGCCGATATTTTATAAAATGTCCAAATCGTTGCCCTTGAATATTTATAACAGTTCAACATTGAATGTAAGTTTATTGCGCTTAGAGGAGACTTGTCTGATTGAGTTGTCTGCGCTTAGAGGAGACTTTTTCAAATTGATTAATAGCGTATTCGGTTATCCTGCACTGGTGCAGTCCGACCTGCTCCGAAGCGGGTCGAAGGGAGAAGGAAGAACGTGAGAAGAAGTAAGAGGGAGCAGGTCGGAGTGCTCTGGCGTGCACCAGTGCAGGATAACCGAATACGCTATAAGAGATAGAATTTACAATAAGTAGATTTTAAATCAGCAACTGCTGAAACTGAGCATTAATGACTCTCACGTATCCCAGGTACGTTCACTTTGTATAACACTGATAACGACCAGGTGCATCTTAACGCGTTTTTGGGAACTGAAGTTCCCAGTGGCTCTTAATGAGTTAAGCTTAAGCCTTAAGCTTAAGGATTTACAGATTTCTCTTGCGATAAAAAAAGCAAAAAGGGAAAGTGATTAGAAGCAACTAAATTCAATAACATTGTTCCATCACTTTTGAAGAAACCAACGTCGGGAACAGGCGGGTTTCTGAAATTTACGTTTGTGTCAAGTTTGTGTGAAGAAAGTAATTCTGAAAACGGATTGCAAATAATAAAAAAAAAGGTAATTTAAATATCAATATTCATATGAGCAAGTCGTATAATGTGTAAAGCTTTTGCATTACATGTTATGACCTACAAGGCCGTGGTTTGCGAAAATAAATTCAATTTTCTGTTCAGAAAAGAAACCTCACGTAATACGGTTACATAAACGTTAATGTAAACAAATTCAGCTACTTCCGAGAATATTCGCCGAGAATCAAGGTTGAAATTTGGTGGGTTTTTAAAATCGGCCTTAGTTTGTTATTATTTATAGAATTTTTAATTAGAACAAAAATTTGCTCCCGATACTGAATGAGAATTCAAAGTTGTGCATCGAAAAGAAATATTATGTTCCGAGAAAATCAAAATATAAGAAGCTATACTTTTTTTTTATCAAATTACTAAGATTTTATGTAAAAAATTTACTGTAATTATTGTATTAACAAATGATATTCCGAAAAACTCCTTTTATAAAGAGTGTTGGATTCAAGGTTTAAGATTTCAAGAATTTTCAGAATAAACCTATTTTCCCTGAAACGCTAATATATTTATTATTTCAATTCTAAATTACTTCATTGATTCTATTTTATTTCAAAATCAGTCGCTCTAAGACACCTTCCGAGATACTGCGTATCTACGGTACTGGCTGCTTCCATTCCATTTCAGAGAGCGACCACCTCCCCAAGCCTCCGAGCTAAGCGGAGGAAATTGGTGATGTTAAAATCCCATCTGGCAAATGAATCGATTTCCCCAGTTTGGGCAGGCCTGCCCTATAGTGTTCGAAGTTTTGGATTTATTCAACCAACTTCAAACACTTTTTAAGTAATAAAAATTATAACAAGAATGCATTCCAGCTTTTTTTAATTACCACCCACAATTAACAGTAATTAGAAGTACTTAAAATAATTTATTCAAAATTTTCTTATCACTTTGTATTATTTTATAAATAAAAAACTGTCCGAAGTGCTTTGTTGTCTTATCGATATAGTCACTAGTTTTTAATATCACGGAAAAGTAGCCTTGATCGGCTTTTGTGACAAAAGCGTCACGATTTTATTTTAAAAAGGTTTTCGTTTGTATTCAAATATTAGGCACACCCGTGGGTCCGCCTCAATCTGGTATCGGCTGCACGCGAGTTCCTTTCGGCGGTCAAAAAAACACTCGAATTCTGTCACGGATCTTTCAATCCCTTAATGAGTTCCGCCCGCTGGTCATAGTTGCGTCTCGCCCCTTCTACTTTTCTAAGCTTAATGAAAGTTGGAAGAAGCGGTAAGAGGTCATATATCACTGCCACCTCTTAGACGATATTGTACGAATCGATCCCGGAGTGCTCTAACTGTTACATCATGGTTTTAATAAAATATCAAAATTTCCGTCCAGAACTGGGAACAGGTGATATAAGGCCAGAAACACAACGAAATGTAAGGAATTTTTCATTTAACGAGGTTTACAGGTATAGTTAGTGTTTTTCGGTTGTTTATAAACTCTGCTCCGCCAAATTTGGCTCTGGAGTGTCAAAATACAGGCAGAAAACATAAATTTGTTGAAAATGACAAGTTTGATTGTCGATATTTGAAAATACAAAAACGTCAAAAATCTATTTTTTTTATCACACGAATTACAGACCAGATGAAATTGTGCGGCAAGACCCCTAAAAACCACCCTCATGGTATGCAGATCTAAAATGTTAAAAATTACAAGTTTGATTGTCGATATTTGAAAATACAAAAACGCCCAAAATCTTATTTTTTCATCCCACGAATTATAGACCAGATGAGAATGTTCGGCAAGACCCCTAAAAACCACCCTTATGGTATGCGGACTTGAAATGTTAAAAATGACAAGTTTGATTATCGATAATTAAAAAAAAACACGCGAAAAATCTTCTTATTTTATCCCGCGAATTATAGACCAGATGAGAATGTTCGACAAGACCCCTAAAAAGGACCCTTATGGTATGCAGACCTAGAATGTTGAAAATGACCAGTTTTATTGTCGATATTTTAAAATACAAAAACGACCAAAATCTTCTTTTTTTATCCCACGAATTGTAGACCAGATCAGAATGAACGGCAAGACCCCTAAAAAACACCCTTATGGTATGCACACCTTAAATGTTAAAAATAACAAGTTTGATTGTCGATATTTGAAAATACAAAAACGTCAAAAATCTTCTTTTTATCTCACGATTTATAGACCAGATGAGAATGTCCGAAAAGACCCCTAATAACCACCCTTACGTTATGCATACCTAAAATGTTAAAAATGGCAAGTTTGATTGTCGATATTAGGAAGAGACCGTTCCATAGTAAAAATCACTCTGGCCTTTATAAAGTTTCTTTTGGAATCAAGAATAGTGTCAGATTACCTTGTCATAAAACAAATTTTTTCAGTGAGGTAAGTATCACCGGAAAAGATATTTAAAACAACCCTCTAGTTTTTAAAAAGCAAA
>CAKNWT010303277.1:0-10966 GCA_932066315.1 Andricus coriarius | reverse complement strand
GACAGGGGCATTTTTAAATTTCGCGGTTTTAAAGTTGCATTCGGATCGGCCTATCGGTCAACTCCGTGCATCTTCGGATCAAGTTTATCATTTTAACTTCGAATGGATACCAGTGTTGAAAATATAGGTTATGTTATGTGGTAATTACGAACAATAAAAGTGTTTAATTAATAACGAAGTAAGACATGTGGAATGAGAAGGAAATGTAATTTTTTTTTGTGCTAATAACTTTACGGAATGGCTTCAGAGTGACAAATACTATGAAATAATGATATTCGGCTTCCAGTGGGCGAAGAGTAAATTGTTTCTAACTCTTATTTGCGGCATAAAAAGGTATGTCATAAATAGATAGGATATTATAAATTTTAAGTTTCCGCACGTGATATTTTATTGACTTTGTTCAAAATATGTCCTATCTATTTATGACTTAACTTTTTATGCCGCAAATAAGAGTTAGAAACAATTAACTCTTTGCCCAACTGGAAGCCGAATATCACAATTTCATTGTATTCGCCACTCTGCAGCCATTCCATAAAGTTGTGAGCATAGAAAAAAATTACATTTTCTTCTCAGTCCACATGTCTTACTTCGTTATTAATTAAACACTTTTATTATTTGTAATTACTACTTAACATAACCTACATTTTCGTCACTGGTATCAGTTTGAAGTTAAAATGATAAACTTGATCCGAGGATGCACGGAGTTGACCGACAGGCCGATCCGAATGCAACTTTAAAACCGCGAAATTTAAAAATGCCCCTGTGGAATGGCTTCTCCCCTGCTTTGGAAACATTCGGGTGGCATTCAAGTTAGCCATGTATTTAAGCCCTACCGTGTCCACCCTGTATATATAATCAATTATTCATCTTATGCCATCTGAATCTCCCTGGCATGGAATTTACTAGTTTAGAGAGTGTTAGGTAAAAGGGCCGCAGTGCCCTTGGACTTAAATTTTAAAAACGGTGCACACCGTATGGTGCTTTCACACCTCTGTCTGCCTGCCTGGGGCAGGCAGGCAGCTGCCCGACACCGTTCACACCTGGGGTTTTCCGGCCTGTCCCAGCTGCGGAAAATCTCTAAATCGCGCGGGAAGTTTAAACCTAGTATAATATGAATACAAATTAATACAATGTTTTTGCAATTGAATTCAGAAATTAAATAGATATAGACAATTTCTATAATATTTCGTATAAAAAGTGAATGATCGAGAGATCAAATGAGTAACATTTTAGAGTGTGATTCAAATGTGACATGGGACCGTATCATGTCATCCTCGTGTTGTCAGTTTTGTCGGCGTTTTTAATATCTCTTCCTGTATTTAGTTATACGAGAAGCTTCGTCATTTTGGTAAGTTTAGTAAAGTATATTCTCACCCCTTTACATTTACATTGCTTGCTATTATTCGTAATGATTGAAATAAAAATGTAAACCTTTTACATTTCGAAAGCGAAGAAAGCAATATGGAATTTTTACAAGAATATGGGAAAGTATGTAATAAATTGAAAAATGGCTTGAAAACAGTCCTAAACATTTAACATTTTCCGTCTTTCTAATTGCTTCCTTTCTGTAGCAGGTTTTACAGTCACAAAAGGAAAATGGCAAAAGATCAAATACTAGTCCCACGGTTAAATTCTTTACACAAAGCAAAATTAAGAAAAAAAATATGGCCGCTGGGCGGGCACATGCTCATTGCGCGCTGCGCGCGCGGCTTGCTTCGCTCGCAAGTTTGAGCGCGCCTAAGGTGCGCAACTGTTGGATCTCGCGCTTCGCGCTCGAGAATATATTCATCTCGCGCTTCGCGCTCGATAGTGTATTTACCTCGCGCTACGCGCTCGGTCTTTGTATTTTCCACACGTTTGTGCACAGACCTTTTAAACTTAAAGGTCATACGTCAACAAGTGTAATTTGATGATTGTCAATTCTCTTTTGTTAAAGCTCCTTCGGCCTTAACGAATACATTCTTATCACGTATCCCGTGCTTCGCACTCGATTTTGTACTAAATGTGAACTTTTCTTCATTATGTTCAACACTATTATATCTAATGTATTGTATATTTATTTATGTACCTCGATCTGGTACTGCTTATTCAGATATTGTAAAATAATCTACAATTTTTATTTTCCATGATGACTTCAATATTTTCTCCTTATTTGGCACTAATTTTTATTCTCAGCTGCCCTGAAAATGCGCCGAGTTTGAGCGCGCAACTCAAAAACTGTGATTCAAATCCCTCATAAACTACAATCATAAAGTGAAATTAGACATCTTTTTTTAAATTTGACTTTGAAGAGGGTTCTCAAAGCACCTCCGGCCTTGACGATTACATTCTCATTGCCATACTCGCGCTTTGTGCTCAACAGTTAGGTTATACAGACGATTGCTTTCAAAAAATAAAACCATGTAAACAAAATGAAACGGAACATCTTGTTTCCAAATTTGAAAATGCTCTTAATATTTAAATTTTGATCCAATAAAAAAATTTCATGAGGATAATTTTTAGGACTCTCTCCCACCTAAAAGAAACTTGAACAAAAATTTCTAAAACTTGCAACAAAATTTTTTTTCAAATATTGGAAATGCTCTCAAATTTTTTATTTTGGTTGGAAATATTTTAATTATTTTGTATATTTAATGTTTTTTTGCGATTAAAACAATGACCAAGCACCCTATCGAATAATTAATAATGACGAATTTGGAGCTGTTTTTTGTATTAGCAACTTCAGTCTATTCATTTTTTTCTCATAGCTTGTGTCGTTTCTCCAAAAACTTAATTTTTTTATCTTTAATGTTTTTACGAATAAAACAAAAACTACGAATCCTATCAAAAAGTAATTTATAACAAATTTGTAGATCTTTTTTAGTTGCACGACTTTTATTTCCTTATCTTTTTTTTTTATCTTGCATACTTTGACAGAAAAATTGAGTTTTTTATTTTTTATTATTTTTAGTGCGATCAAAATTTTAATTTTTGATTTTTCGAGAAAATTCAAAAAGTCCTTATGATAATCTTGTACGGCTCTTACAAAGAAACGTTTTTCTTCTCTTGACTTTTTTTCATATCGGGCGTCATTCGGCTTAAAATGTTAATTTTCGTTTGTTTTTTTGGATTTTGAAAATACCATAACTCTGATAATTTTGATTATATCAAAAAATGTCATTGAGATAAATGATTTGTCTTTCTGCGTACTACTAATAACCGTACATAGAATTGTCAAATCTTGAGAAAAAGTGGTAATAAAAAATTTTCAAAATGTGCTCACTTTTTGAATTTTCATCCAAAATATCTTGTTAACGAACTTGACCTTCATTTTTGGACCCCTAAAAAGTTTATCAAAGGCTGACTCGATTCAACAAATCCTTCAAAAGTTAGCGTGGCTACAACATTCAGGTAACCATACATACAGACATACAGACAGACATACAGACAGACATACAGACATACAGACAGACAGAAATACAGACAGACAGACAGACATTGACAAAATTTTATGATTTTCGGAATCTGTGAGTGCCAAAGCGTAAAGATCCGTTAAAAACCAAAGATCGAAAATTTGGACGATTACATTACACTCTCATGAATGAGAATGTAAAAACATACATTTCATGATTTCGCCCTACTAAAAAAAAGTCAGGAATCGTCACAAATGGTCAGAAGTTCTGACGATTCCTGAACATCCTGACCATTCCTGACCCAAAAGGATTAAAAATTGAAAATAATTTTTTTTCAATATTGCATATACAGATTCAAAAGTTAGAAATTCAAAATCTACGGGTTTCGACGATTTCAAATACCTAAAAATTTTCCAAAAAAATTGAAAATTAGGATAAATATAATGTATCTTGTAAAGAGAAAGAGAAAGAGATACGTCAAAATAGACAAAATTGTCATATTCATCTTCAGAGTCATTTAATATATAAATATCAATAATTAAATATAAGTAAACAGAGAATATGCATCAATAAATACAAGTAAATAATATAAAATAAACTGGAAAATATAAAAGGGATTAGGTTTTATGGCATTCTATTCTTGGACCCCTAATAAAAGGACTATCCTTCGGACCCAAGCTCTGACGAGTTCTGAACATTTCTCATGAATTCTGACTTTTCCTGACGATTTCTGTCGAGAAACGTAACAAAAGTGGTCAGAAATGGTCAGGAGTCCTGCCTTTTATTCTGACGATTCCTGACTTTTTTTTTAGTAGGGCGTAGAGGTTATGTTTTTAAGAATCTTACTCAAAAGTTTACATTTTTTATTTCAATCATTACGAAGAATAGCAAATAATGTAAATGTAAAGTGGTGAGAATATGCTTTACTAAACTTACCCAAATGACGAACCACCTCGTGTAAATAAATAAAGGAAGAGATATTAAAAGACGCCGACAAAACTGACAACACGAAGATGACATGATAAGATCCGATGTCACATTTGAATCACACTCTAAAATGTTACTCATTTGATCACTGGATCATTCCTTTTTTATACGAAATATTGCAGAAGTTATCTCTATCCATTTCATTTCACAATTTAATTGCAAAAACAATGTATTAATTTGTATTGATATTATACTAGCTTTCAACTTCCCGCGCGATTTGGAGATTTTCCGCAGCTGGAACAAGCCGGAAAACCCGAGGTGTGAACGGCCTCGGGCAGCTGCCTGCCTGCCCCAGGCAGGTAGACAGAGGTGTGAAAGCACCATTATAGTTAGAGTTCTTAAATTCTCGAGTATTTAAGGTGGGGTTATATAACGAAGAATATGACAGAATTTAGGAGAATTTAAAAGAACTTAAGAGAATTTAAGAATTTATGATTTTTAACAATATTCTTATTGGTTACCTTACTTACATAGTTACATATAAGTTATTTACTTATATAAATATATTTATAAATAAAGAAAAATACATAGAAGAAATTCGACTATTAAAATATTAAAATTTTGTGTTGCAAACATCTAAATTTGAATTTACCGCCAATTTATCAAAAATTGAGTTGAAATTTGAGGTTATCTTGACTTTGGATCGTTCTCATAAATTCTATCTTAGCATACATATATACTTGATTGGGTTCTTAGTTTATACTTAAAATATGTTTTTTATCATTTTTTCCTTTCCAAATTTTTTTTAGGTTAACGAATAAATTTAATTTTTTAATTTAATAGAATAAATTCTAAAAATCTTATAATTTCTCAGAGAATTTTTTTCTCGATTGTATTTTTGGTAATATTCCCGTTCTCGTTACCGTTCTCGAAGTAATATAACCGACTCAGAACTCTAGTCATAGTGTCACGAGGCAACACAACTTTACCGACGATTCCGAATTGCGGAAATGTTGGCAGCCCTGCTTTTACGCATCTTTCGAGACTTAACTTACCCTACGCCTTTTACGATATACGCTTGTTACACCTTCTCTAAGCGTACGTTGTAAGTTCGTTCACTTTTACTTTTATTTATTTAGTTTTACGTAAATTGAACGCAAAATATCCAAAAATGTTTTTGTGGCATTTAAAAAGTCGCGCTGACAAAGCCCACATCAGTTTTTCTAGTTTAAATACAAATAATTCACGAGAGATACTCTGTTACAGCCCTATGCCATTTTTCTATGGAGGCCTGTGGAAAATATTTTCATGAGAGTTCATGGTCGCCGTGTGACGGCGCCAGCTATGCAGTTGGCCTAGAATTCGAATAATGCAAGGCGAAAGTGTTAAAAGCAAATGCTTGTTAAGTAAAAATAATTTTCTGATAGTTCTGCGTAAAAGATAATGATCATTAAGATTTTTTTAATCTTTTGAGTTAAAAATAATTTGCGAAAATCGTAAAATGCACCGCTTTTAGACGTGAATCCCAATGCATTCCTACTAACTACAACAAATTATTATTCATGCGCAATTAAATCAGAGATATAATTATTTGTGTAATTTTTAAATATCCGAAAAGAAAATATTCTAAACTTTATAATATTTTTTATTATATCATATAATATAATATTTACTTTATTTATTCATGAATTTGAATTCATTTTGGGTTTTCAAATACTTTAATAATGAAATTATGTGTTTCAATGAACTTCTCATAAAGGGGGTAGGTAAAATTAATAAAATAATGCATAAGTTTTAGAGGTAAACATTTTTTTTATACATATATAAGTTTTTAGTGAAAGTTATAAGTATTAAAGATACATATGGTAGGTTTCCTTACTTATTATTTATTATTACATTTATTATCATGATACGTTATTTCAAGTTCAAAAAGTAAACCTTCTTAAAACTGATTTATAAAATCGAAGAAAATATGCTAATGTTAATTGTAACTAATTTTGGAAAAGAAAGCAAAAGTAAACTTTTGAGAAAAATATTTCGGGGTGTCTTTATTTAACAATAACTATTTAGAGTTTAATGTTTTTCTTTTTCTCTTTAGGTAAAAGTTGCAAGTCTTATTTAATTATGATGCTGTAGCGCCTATTTTATTCTTTAAAAGATGGTTTAAAGTTGAAATAGAGGGCCCCAATTTAGCGGGTAATTATTGAATGGCTAGTTATCTGTCATTTTCATTATTTTGAGTGAGGATAGTTTTTTGTTGACAGAGGTTGATTTTGAAAAATTTATTTTTTTACTTTCGAGAGCCCTAAATAAGCCCTTAATTATGGTATTAAAATAAATTTTATAAAGACAAAACTTGTCTCGTTTCCGCACGTAGCACTGCTAGCTTGAGGTCAAGCTGGCAGTGCCAGTAATTTTTTCCAAAAAATTGCAGAGCATTACATTTGGGGTTTCGGCATTAAATCAGCTCTAAATGAGCCCTTAATTATAGTATGAAAATAAATTTGATAAAGTGATTGCTTGTCATGTTTCCACATGTGGCACTAGTAGCTTGAGGTCAAGCTAGCAGTGCCGAGCATTAAAAAACAAACGAAAAACGTTACAAATTTGGCTCCTTAATAAAACAAGAGCCCTTAATGAGCCCTTAATTATGGTGTCAAAAAGAATTTGATAAATTCAATGCTTCCCTCGTTTTCACACGTGGCACTGCTGGCTTGAGGTCAAGTCGGCAGTGCCAGTCCTTTTTTGAAAAAATTGCAGATCATTAAATTTGGGTTTTGGGCATTAAATTAGCCCTAAATGAGCCCTTAATTATAAACTAACAGATATTTCGATTTGAAAAAATGGCACTGTCAGGTTGACGTACCACCTTTTTACAGGGCGCCGGCACTTTTATCAAACTTTCTGAACCGCTGAACGTATTCTCAAATCACTTTGAAGTGAGAAACTTGAAGGTGCTTTCATGCCACTGTTGGCAACTGCTTGCACGTGGAAAAGGCCACCCACAAGGGTGAACGAGATGGAAATACTTTCCAGCATTGTGACAGACTGAGTATCCGACTGTATTCACGGAAAGCACCAATAGTGGAAATTCGATTAATTAAAAAACTACCATTAAGAAAAAAAATTTCGCACATTTCCCATACCAATAAAATTTCTGTACATTAACCACTTTTCTCATACGCTGGAAACTCTGCGATCGAAGTATCCTTTCTACAGAAAATTTCTAATAATCAATTTTGAACACAATTATGCAAATTAGCATAAAAAATAAGTATATGCTTAATGGGCAGGTACAACACCAAGTGGCTGCGATAGATGTAAACTTTCTAAAAAAAACTTACCGTACTTGCGAATCGACTTTTCACTACACCACCTTCCGAAACGTACATCTGTGAAGTCTCAACAGCGATTTGACCCCAAACATCCAAACCCTCCATTTTTAGTTTGTTAAAAATATATTTGCTTTAAAATTCAAACTATTGCTTCTTTGTGTATTT
Source organism: Andricus coriarius (assembly GCA_932066315.1). Classification (NCBI taxonomy): domain Eukaryota; kingdom Metazoa; phylum Arthropoda; class Insecta; order Hymenoptera; family Cynipidae; genus Andricus; species Andricus coriarius. Next base: position 3,147 of record CAKNWT010303277.1, on the reverse strand, counting down.
TTTCGTGCAACAAATGTAAGTTTGTTATAAAAATTACATTAATTAAACAACTGATTTATATTTCACATAGTTTATAAATTTATGTTAAAGATGATATAAATTTTTCTGTCAGTGAGGATAATACAACCGCCGATGGGTTCAAGTTAAACTTACTAGTTTTCTGCTTACGGACTTCTATTGCGCAAGCGCTATGACTCTAAATATACACTTATATTCATAGGCTCGACTTATTTTAGAACTAACTGCCCGTTACTCGACTTATTGATGCAGCTTTTATTTAAATTGATTAATATTCTTAAAAGCTTTAACCAATTTGTTACGTGACTATTTACTTTTACATTCGGCTTTTAAATATTTGAGATTCATGATCCCTGAGGAATAGAATTCCAAAACCCGAATACTTTCATCATAATGTGCGTGGATGACTATTTTATACTTCATCTTAAACCATTATTCAACTACCTGCTGGAAGCAAAACTTTGACACTGGTCTATAAAATGCTCATCGCCCTCATCAGTTTACAAGCAAATAATTTCAATAAATTAAACAACTATTATATGCGAATTATTTTTTAAAACAAGCTTATATTACATGTTGGGCTTGAATCTCAGACAGGTTTGGTAAAAATACCAAAGAAAACGGGGAACAGGGATTTGTTTCTGGCCCCAAAGATGTACAATCCGTTGCAGAAGAAATCCTATCCCCTAAATTAAGAAAAAGATCTCAATTTTTAAAAAGAAGTCAAAAATATCAAAATATTGAATATTATCACTTAATTTGCATCAAGTATAGGCCGATGCCAATCGGTTTATGATGAGTTTATCCAGTTTATTTATTTAAATACTTTACAAAATAAACACATTATTGGTTCTGGGTATATGGGGTTGAATGAAAATTCGATGATTGCCTCCTTTCACATTTCGACTAATATGATGCATAAACTCAAACCTTTGAGCCTAATGAGAATCGAGGATTATGTGTGATCATGAAGCAAATTGATTGAAAGTGTGCGCTGCTTGTTGCATGAATATTAAGTTCGGCAAGAACTTCAATCAATCCAAATTTTGGTTCAACTGATTCAAATTTTCCATTAAGGATATGCACCTTTCGCCGGCGAGCTCTTTTAATAATTCTAACATGCTTCTAACAGTACAAACTATAGGCAACGTATGCAACTGTTACCTAGAGAGACTGAAAAATGCCGTTGTCCACTTTTCATCTCGACACTTGTAAATTAAATTAAAGACATGTAATTTTAATAAGTATTTAAATAAATAATTAGATATTTTCATGATAAACAAAAGATCCCTCCATTATAAATCCTTTACATATATAAGGACTGGGTAAATTTATTATAAACCGATTTGCATCAGCCTATACTTGATAAAAATTAAGTGATAATATGCAATATTTTGATATTTTTTACTTCTTTTCAAAAATTGAGATATTTTTCTTAATTTAGCAGATAGGATTTCAAAGTCAACGGATTTTACACCTATGGGGGCCCAAGAACAAATCCCCGTTGTCTGTTTTCTTTGGAATTGTTGTCAAACCTATCAGAGATTCAAGCCCACCGTGATTAAATGTACTAAAAGAAACAAAATTCGTAAGAAAAATTTTTGAAGCACATTCTAAGGATAGACTGTCTTCAAACATCGCGTTTTGAACGAAGAGGAACAGAAGCACATGCTTCTTTTAAATTGTAAATAATTACAGATAGTCTAACTAACTACCTCTTATTAAAATCACTTAATTATCTTCATTAGAACTGAAGATAGTAAAGTTGCATATTTATGTGCAAATAACGAACAATTTGTTATATTCTATAAATTTCGCAAAGGTAATTTGTTGGACAATGCTCAAAGTACCATCATGCATTTTTTCATATTTGTCCTATTATTTTTTCAATTAAAAACTATGCTCCAAAGTTCGCTGTCGTCAAAAGCTGTTAAATTTCCTGACTACTTTATCAGATTTTTGGGTCTGTAAGTTATACAATTTTGTTTGGAATATTCGTTTCAGACTATTTGGCGTACTACATTTCGACCTTTAAAATGATCCTTCATTCCTTGAGCTACAATTTTTTCTTAACTTAGTTTTTTAACGTCAAAGCCAAAGGACTCGAATTTTCTCGCCGATAGTATAGATGGTTTCATCTAGATGGTCCATAGCAAAGACAGTAGCAAGCTAGGATATAGAGTCAGTATTTAAAGAATTACTATTGTGAATACTAAACTGTGAAGTTACTAAATTTATTGGAATATAATAATAAATGACTAAATAATTGTACTTATACCAAAATAATGTTTCTATAATCCCTAGAAAAGACTGTGAAGTTTACAAAACACAATAGGAAAGAATTTCTTCCTATGAGCATTCTACGTGTTTCTAATTTTTCTTAGAGAAAATAGGAAAATATGCCACGGTCGGAAAAGTAAAATGAAAATAAATTCGCGTTCACTGTGACATATATATTATAGCTCCAACCATGAAAAAAGTTGTGCATTAAACATACAACTAAATATTAATATTACATTATAAGCTGAAATCGAAAAAATCGTGTTAGAAGAAAGCAGCGCTGCGCGGGCGGAAACCGTACTCACGGGTCTGCGGGGCAGCAGAACGGACACTTTCTGCACTTTCAAAATCTGAACGGCAATTATTAAGTTTCGAGTATATTTATAATTGGTATGGAAAAAGTATTTCTTCGTATCGCTGTAGCAATTAATACTATTTTCTCGACTATATCCTAGTTTGTCATCGAACTATTGTAAAACCAAATTTTTTTAATGTTTTAAATTGAAGTGTGCTAAATTTCAAAGAGCATCTTGGTCAGAGATTGTTGCATTCTCATTTGCTTATTTATTATATGTTTACTCGAAGTATGAGAAAATCGAAATTTTTCAAAAAATGATTATTTACTCTTCAACAACCGTTTGCATATAATGTATATCATCTCAAAGCGATGCAAGAGTACTCCCAGAATACGAGTACAAGTAATTTGATTATGGCCTGTTTTATTTGTTGTAAAGAAATTACATTAACAAAGGGGCAAACAGTGTGATTTTTGTTGAAAAAAAATTGCTTTCGGATGAATATGCTCTAACTTGACATGTCATGTCATTTTTTATGTCATGTGTCATGTCA
>CAKNWT010303275.1:0-30308 GCA_932066315.1 Andricus coriarius | reverse complement strand
TTTTTTATAAAGTGCTTCCCTGATATGAGGCGCGTTAATATTTTCTAAATTCTACTTTTACTAATAGTTATTTTACCGAAATTCATCTGACCGAATAAATGTAATCTTTTACCTAATTATCTTTATTTGTTCGAATTACCGTTTGGCACAATTTTTTGTTCGAATTACGATTTGCCCTGATAATTTATATTATTCCGAATTTCCATTGGACGTAAGTTTTATTTCTCGGAATTTCTATTTGTTACAATTTTCATAAGATCATAATCATCATTTTGACATAATTTTGATTGTTCCAAATAACCACGTAAAAAAGGCAAATGATAAATCGAAAAAAGGAAAATTTGAGTAAATCCTAATTTGGAAAAATAGAAATTAGGTGATTCGAAAGTTATGAAGAAAGGAAATTTGGAAAAATATATACGCTTGTTTTTTGAGTTGTTGATGAAGTTCCCTAATTGATATAAGATTAAAATAAAAAATTTCTCTTAATAATCCAAAAGATAATAAAATTTTGCGTATAATAAGTCCAAGCTGAGGGCAAAATATCAATTTTGTAAAAGAATATTGCAAGAAAACGTCAACATTTTCTCCATATATTTTGCCATAAGCTCAAAATTGGTAAAAAAAATCGCGTAAATAAAAACTGTGTAAATAATTGCATATTTCCTAAGGAAGAATCTAGGAAAAAATTGTAAAAATATTTAAACAAATTAGCAAACTAATTATGAGTATTTCAACTTGAAAAATTTAGAACGAGAATGATAAAAACATTGCCAAAAATGTTATTAAATGTGTGATATTTTTTAATCTTTTAATTTTTAATAATTTAATTTTGGTATTGACTTTAATTTTATTTATTTCAAAATTCCTTGGACATTTTTTTAAATATTAAAAATTGACGAAATGGCGGCGGTTTTTCTGACAATATTCGAAGTCAATTAACTCTAAAAAAAACCCACCGTTTTTTTCTTGATTTTTTTCTAAATTTGTCCTAATGTAAAGCATTATATTCCATGATAGCCTACCCTGTGTTTGAGCAATAGAGAAAAGAAAGATTTTTTGTAAAAATTGACATATTTTGCCAAAACGACAAAAAATTTTACAAAAGACAAAGAAACAAGATTGTTTCTCTAAAAAAGATATAAGAACATTTTTCTTAACAACTTTTCTCTAATTCGTCTTATTTTCTAAATTTTTGCGAAAATATGTATAAAATCCTTTAAAATTCATGTGTTCTCAACAATAAAAATGTATAGTGCGGTGAAAACCCAAAAGATCTTAATTGAACAGTTTTGACAACTTGTTGCCCGGAATATTAATGAGGTAAGTTAGAAAAAATGGAGAGAATTAATTATTTAAATAATACCGACTTCAAGAAAAAAAGGTTGATGTACAAGTTTTTGAAGCTATTAGATGATGTTCTTTTTTTATGACACTGTAAAATTGTATTGTTAAGAAAAAATAAATTTTGAAGGACTTTATACATATTTTCGCAAAAATCTCGAAAATAGCGCGAGCTAGAGGAAAGTGTAAAGAGATATTTTCCTAAAACGTTTTTAGAGAAACAATTCTGTTCGTTTGACTTTTTTTGAATCGTTTTTTTTTAGTTTTTTTGTCATTTTGATATAAAATGAGAATTTTCGTTTATAAAAAAATACTCTTCTCTATAAGGTAGGGCAAAGAGTAGACTGTGATGAAATACATTCTTTACACTAGGGCGAATCTAGAAAAAAAAATGAAGAGAAAAAAACGGTCGGATTTTCGAGTAAATCGACTTTGAATATTTTAAGAAAAGCCGCCGCCAATTTGTCAATTTAAAATGATTTGAAAATTTTCCAACGGATTTCGAAGAAAGACTAGAAATTCTATCAGGAGCAGAAAGTAAAATATAAATACATATAATAGATTAAAAAATATAATACTTTTAACAAAAATTTGAACCATTTATTGAGAAACCGTCAATTCAATTAAAAAATTTAAATACTCATAGCTTTTATTAGAAACAGCTTTGAAAATATAGGCGTGTGGATAATTTCAATCGATAGTGTATGATCAATGATAATTCAGAATAATAAAAATAGTAGGACAAGTGGTACTTCGGAAAAAATGAGCTCAAGTGGTAATTCGGTAAAATAGAAACTAGGAAAAATTGATATTCGTTCAAATGAGTTTCGGTTAGAAAAACATTAGGGAAAGTAAAATTTCGAGTGTATTCATGCGCCTCTTCTGATATGTTAAATTCAATAAATCACCTATAGAGAGTCGTCCGGCGGTATATGTACTCCAGCTAAAGGACTTATGTATATGCTACTTTAGCAGTGAGGTTGACCTGTGTATCGACCTCTGTTTCACCGGGATTTTAAAACAAAGGCATAGTGTAATAGGTTTTCAACCGCAGTAGTACGGGACTTAAATTGGTCAGCCTAACAAGACAATAACAATAACAATCATTTGCAGAGTGTGGACCCCGATAGTTAATTGTTAATCAATAGACATTGTTCTTTATTCAAAAAATCGTGAGTGCCGAAAAATATACCTTTTGAAGCGGATAGAGTCGCATTGTCAAAGAATGAGGAAATTCATGTCATTGCACATGCACACGTATGTAGGCCGAGTGCCATTGTTCGCCTATGGAAGTATGAAGTCCAGACATATGTTTGACGGGAAAGAGACATGTGTATGCATATGTACATATATTTTAAATGTGATTACTTCCCACGCCTAATGTTTACCATGGTGCCGCCCTACACTCTATTCTATAGAATTCATAGAAAGGAACGATGATGCGGTCGTTGAAGTGCGGGAGAAAAAAACGTGTACAGATAACGGTATCACAGCGTACGCAGCTCACCTGTCCCAAACGCACCAATAGCCAGGGCCGCATACACCTGCAATCGCGAGATGAGACCCAATGACGTAAGGTGGAAAATTTTCGACTTCCGGTTCATCGGGTTCAACCTTCTTACTTTCTCCTTGACTTAATCCTTGTTTTATGTTTCTTTTTTCTTCACCTTCTTCTTATTTCATTTGTAGCACTTGAAAACATTACATTACTTTCAGTTGGCTGAAATCGATTTCATGCTTTCCTTGTAATCCGAGTGGGTAGAACAAAAAAACAGGGAAAGGAAGGGTCTTTGAAATTTATGAAAGATTAATATCTTATTTAAGATCCGATTTTGGAAAGACATTACATATGATGTAAAAATTATTCAACTTTAAAACCTTTAATTTAGTTTAATGAACTACTAGTATTTCTGATTAGGAAGCAGTGTGGCTCAGGTTGAAGAGACACAGTGGCGAAAAAAAAGTTTCTGCGGACAAAAAAATTTGATTAATTTCTTGTTTAGTAACAATGCAGACATTTTTTTTAACTTTTCAGAAGTACCATTTTTTAAAAATATTTTCAGATTTATCAACGAAGGTCTTATAATATCTAGGATAAAACAATCTTTAATTCATTTTAGAGTGAGTAAGAAAAATTAAAAAAAAATTTTATTACTTTATAAACAAATTAGGGAAGAAAAGTTTTTTTCTTGAATAATTACTGTTGAGCTTATTAAAATCTAGAGTTTTTGTGTAAAATCCCAGGGAACTTAATGTTTTCTTTTTATTCTTTAAGCAATTTGTATAAAAAAGTACACAGTTTGGATATTTTTCAAGAAATAGGCTCGAATTTTTACGAAATCAACTAAAAATGCAATTCTGGTAACTCTTTGCTATGACATTTTTTAAATATTGAGCCTATTTGTTGAAAAATAGCCAAACTGTGAATTTGTTTATGAAAATGGTTTAAATCATTAAAAATTCTTGTTAATTTGCAAATTATCATAGCAAAAAGTCATCGCAAAGACATGCTTGATTGATTTAATAGAAAAAATTGACGCTATTCGTTGAAAAATATCCCAACTCTGAATTTGTTTATGGAAATTGCTTAAATAATTAATAATCCTTATAAATGTTCAAAATATCCTAGCGAAGAGTCATTGGAAGGACAATCTTAGTTGATTTCGTAAAAAAATCCGTATATTCTTAAAAAAAAGCCAAACTCTGTATTTGTTTATAAAAATTATTTAAATAATTAAGAATTCTCGTGAATTTGCCAATTATCATAGAAAAAAGTCATCCGAAATATATTCTTTAGATGATTCCGTAAAGAAATTGAGCCTATTTGTTGAAAAATAGCAAAACTGTGAATGTGTTTATGAAAATGGTTTAAATCATTACAAATTCTTATTAATTGGCAAATTATGTTAACAAAAAGTCATCAAAAAGACATTTTTAATTTATTTCGCAAAAAAATTGAGCCTATTCGTTGAAAAATAGTCAAACTCTGAATTTGTTTATGAAAATGGTTTAAATCATTAAAAATTCTTGTTAATTTGCAAATTATCATAGAAAAGAGTTATCGAAAAGACATTCTTAATAGATTCCATAAAAAAATGAGCCTATGGGTTGGAAAATAGCCAAACTCTGAATTTTTTTATAAAAATTGTTCAAACGATTGCAATTAATCGTAATGAAACATTAATTTATCTCATATTTTACACCCAATGGAAATTATTTATAGATAGTTTTAACACAAATAAAATACCTACTTTGATCAATCTGAGAATCTTAAAAGAAGTAGTAATTTTAAAAAGCTGAAATTTTTTTTCAAAATTGTTACTAATTACAAAATCTTCAAATTTTTTCATCAAAAATCAAAACTCACAAGTCTTTTAGAAATTTAAAAAGATTTAATTTAAGAGAAACGTCCGAGTCGAATGAATAGTGCAAGCTAAAAATTGATTTGTCCACAGAAACTTTTATTACCCTACTATGTGACGCTGTCGCGGGTTCGAATACCAATGCGAGGTTCATACTTGAAAAATGAGTTACTGAAATTTCAAAGAAACTAACCTTTAAGATGGGTATTCAAGGACATTTAAAAATGTCTTTTACTTTGAAAATTATTGATCATTTTCACACAAAATTTCAATACATTCTGTAATATCTTATTACACAATTAAACCTGCAATATATGTATATTAAACCTTATATTGCTTGGAAAGTTTTGTTATCTATGAACTTCTACAGGGTCAAATAATTAATTCCCATTGCATCCATTGCATATGTACATTATTTCTTTGATAACAAACTTTCTAACTGGATCATTCCTAACTATATTCTCAGTGGGTGGAAATTATCAATCCCAACATTTCTCATTAATTCCTTCCCGCAATCGTTGGCATGCGTAGAAACTATAAAATATTAGCTGCATAATCTAGACATAAAATTATCAAGGAAATTCCATTTTCTGCAGTCTAATTACCTTCACACCCGCAATTATTATCATTTATTTAAATGGGAATCATCACACATCTGGAAGAGTTTTTAGTTCATGTTTTTATTCTCATGCATTTATTTATTGCGCACTCGGAATAAAAAAATAAGAATAATTTTTGTTAAGAAACCTTTTCTTGAGTGTTCAATGTTTATTTTGTTATATATGACTTCAGTGAGGAGAAATTACATTTTAAATTATACAAGACCGTAGTTCCGAGTACAATCGTCATTTAAAATTTTATTTCTTGCAATTAACCTTATTAAACGACTGCCCACATAATTCACGCTCACAAGCGTATATACCTTCTTGAACATACCTATTGTTTAGTCTCGTTTACGGGGTAATGACCACAGGTGAAAAAAAATCAAAGGTGTTTCGGACCGATTAATCGACTCGATTGGCGGGAGTTTTCGATTTAATCGAGCACTACTGGGTTCCTTCTGCTTTCTGCATTGAAACGATTATAATAATCACTTCTGGTTTGAGGTCAACCGTTAATTTCATTTTGGCGCCGTTCTGGTTCCTTTTTAACTACGCACACAAAGAAAATAATTTATTTAAGGCTTCTTGGAATTGAAACATATTACTGAATTGTTGACTCAACCAAAACTGGCAATCCTAGATGGAATCACGGATTTCTTAAATTTACATATCGTGGAACGAAATTATATCTTTAGAAATCGTTTACAATTCAAATCTATTGAAATATTTTGTAAAACTTTTCAAATTGCACGGCCAAGTCTATAGCTTTAGCTGGACAATTATTTGTTTATCATACGACTACTTTAATATTAAGCAAACATATAATAAATTTCGTATTGAATCCAGTTTCTTAACGGGAAAAGCTTTCTACATGAATTTGCATTCGAGTTTGGTTACATATTGCTTCCTTCATCACAAAGTCCATATTTGCTTGGACACTAGTCACTGACCTGAGGGTGTAATTTACTTTTGAGAATAATACAAGCTCTCGGAAATGTTAGTTATTATTGTTTCAAATGAATTTTTCTTGTCACTCAATTTTCTCGTTGTAAAGTCACAGGTGAGAGTATAATCTTCTTCCCGGAATGCTTCAAGATAAGTAGAAAAAGAAATGCCCATGCAAGACATTTTTATGTACTTTTCTTCTGCCAATATACTCGAGCTTTCCGAGAAGATTATATAAAACAATGTCAAACATTTAGACATTTCTTTTGTAATATCTTTTATTTTTAGAGTCGGGACAATGATAAAAATTGATGAGTTGATTTTCTGGTTTAAGGACTTTCCAAAGGTGAAAGTACTAAATAAGACAAGAAGCTTAATTTGAATACTTAATTGTCTCAATTTCGCTAATGTTGATTTTCAATTATTTTCGATTGTATATTCAGTCCGTTAAATTTTATTAATATTTTTTTCAATCGAGCATTATTGCCACATTGCATTGCTAATTAATGTGCAAATATAAAACAAGATTTATATGATTCTGTATTGTAATTGTACAATTGTAATCCCTTCGAATAAAAAACCTATTTATTTGAAAAGCTTTGAGTTTGAAATATTAAATTTAAAAGATTTTCAAATTTAAAATAATTAAAATTTGTAAGGCTCTGTTCTTGCATTGTTTAATATTTAAGACATGCGTTTGAAGACTTTCTGAATGTCTTATTGTGTACATTGCAATGTACCAATGCATTGGAAAGCTACTTTAAAAATAGGTAGTAAATTGTTAACTTTGAATGTTTCATTTCGTCCTTTCTAATTTTCAATTTGTAGCACTCCGTGTTCCTTATTCATTTCTAGAAAAAAATGTCTAGACTCATTTTTCAGAAAAATTGGTTTTCTTCTTTTTTACATTCATACCTTTCTTTGAATCCAATTAGACATACTTTAGTGTCCATTTTTTTTTTTGATTCCCGAATATGATAATAAAACAATTTTAAATCAAAGGCAAAAAAAAGGCTTGTCTTTAAAAAAAATCGTTTCTATGAGTACTTTTTTTTAAGAGGATGTTTTTGTAGTATTTTGTAATATGCTTTTTAAACTTTTTAATGTAAAAATTCTTACACCACTTTGAATGATTTAACATGCACTTTATTTTTAGTATAAATGGGAAACAAACAAGAATAATGGGTCTAGAGATTTTTTCTCTCCGGTCTTAAAATAGTCGTACTGCATACCAGAAACGAAAACAAAACAAAAATCAGGAATGCGGGCACCTTTGGGTTGAACTCAATCGAGGCTAACTATGCAATGCTTAGTACTGAAATTATTTAAATTTGTAGGCCTAAAAATAAAAATTGATCAATTTTTATGGCTTCTACTTTCAAGGTATACAATTTTGAGTAATTCTCATTTGCAATTCGTCTTATTTTGAATATGAAAAGCACCCCTCTATTAAGGCTACTCAATTTTATATTCTACAATTTGGGACGTATAAATTTCCAAATTATTCAACTATTAAGCCGTTTACTTTAAAGTTGTACTATATAATGTAAAAAAATTAACATTGAAATACAATTTTTTTTTTAATATTTCAAGCTATAATTAATTAATTTTCAAAATAAAATGATTAAAGTTTAAAAGTCTCCAATTTAAATATGACAGAGTTACAGCTTTCAGCAATTTTTAATATTTTTTTGTTGTTGAAATTATTCCATATGAAACGATTATATTTTATTAACATTTAATCTACAATCTGAAAAGATTCACACATAAGTACAATTCATAATTATTCAATTCTAATCACTATTATTTATTATTTGAATTAACTGTAATTCAATTGAAAATTGGAAATCGAAAGTTTTTATTTGGAAATCGAGTAAACACATTCGTTTTGGTAAAAATGTAAAGACTTGTAACTAACAAGTACAAAACTTCAAGTTTAAAACCTAGAAGACGCAATATCGCGTTTTAAATGCAGAATTAAGGGTGCATCAATTTCCCTCAAATACGCGCCGCTTAGCCCAGTTCTTTAAATATACAATTTTGCAGAATAAGTAGAGAAATACTATAAGGAAATGTATTCGTTATTCTGGGGCTGTTCGTGTAACTCTTCACAATCATATAAGCGGTTGAGGTGGGATCGCAAATCCACGAGATCAGCAAGTGTGTATAGTGGTCCAGTGGCAGCTTCAGTAGGTCGTACTCTCAACCACATCTCACGTCTTCGTGCCTCCGCGCTACATTTCGCTACCTGTCGCTTATGAATAAATCATTTCGCTCACTAATCCAAAGATAAGTCGTGAAAAGAGCTTCTGATTTCGATCATATTACCGTAACTTTAGTCACAAAACGTGTTATACATTGTGCCGTTCACTTCAGTGCTGTGAAACGATGCATAAAATGTGAGTTTACATTGTAAATTAAAGCAAATAGAAAAATTGCTACACACTTCGTAGGTAGGGACTAATTAGGGGTACTTATCAGAACATGAAAACTGCTATTGAAAAAAATAGTTGGTTGGGACAACTAATAAACTACTTGGGTCAACTACTTTAGTATTTAATACATGCAGCTGCCACTTAAGTGGTTGTTGTTACTACTTTTATTTTTAAAAGTGATATTAGTTGTCCTTACTCCTTTCCTTGTTGTCGCAACAACTTCCGATGATAGCTAATCATTTTCAGGTGGCTGTACTCAATACGTAGGTAAAAAAACTTTATTCGAGCGACATGTGGAACTCTTGAGATTTGTAACCTTTACTAATTTTATTTGTTAGGCTTTATAGAATTACTATTGTTACTAATATGAACTACGTAGAAGAACTATTAATGGTGAGTAGTTGCGACACATAACTGGTTAGTTAGTTTTACCATCAAACTAGTTGTCGCAGCTAATACCATCTGTATTAATAAAAAGCTTGTTGTCCCGACCAACCATTTTTTTAATAGCCAGTTGTTAATTTCTCTATCTGCTCAATTGAACGGCAACTTTTTAAATTAGATTATTAAGCATTTTTTTGTTCTAATCAGTTCCCTGAAGACCTCAGGACGTAGTAACTTTCATTCCAACATAAATTTTTCCGCATTCACAGTGCCATAAGAGTAAATTGTCTGACTAGTTTTTACGTTTATCACTCTCCAGCGTAATGTCTAATGTCCCAGGGCTGGTAGACAACTCGGTTACTCACAATCAGTAAAACCGAGTTGATGTAACAATAAAGAAACTTTTTTTTTCTTTTATTCCCATCGTCTGATATCGGGGGTGTATCACCATGACCTGCATGTATCGGTTCATCAGTGAGAGTGAGAGTCACGATTCGTTGAAGATTCATTACTTTGAAGAAATATCTTTATTTCGTAATAAAAAACGGTAAAATAAGGTTTGAATTGTTGTCCTAAACACAATTTATCAAAGTCCTGGAGAAGTAATCCTCGCAATGTTTGACAGGGTACCGAAAATGTCTGCAGAACTTCCTGTCTACATTGTAAACCAAGTACCGTGTTATTTGCAAAGCTTTGAAATCTCTTCTTCGTTCTGCCGGAATAGAGAGGGAGGTATGATGAAGTGAAACCAGCATGTAATAATTTTCTGATCATGCTTCAGAATTGCCGAAGAGAAAACGCTGGTGTAATTCGTGTTTGATTCAAGTTCACTGCGAAATAATAACTTAAAATCACAAACTTTTAATTAATAATAATAATCATTATTTTATGTTCGTAAATTTAATTCCGTTTCGTGTGATGCTTTTTGCTCGTTTAGAATTCATTGCTTTTGAGGTTCAATTTTTATCACAAAACAGTTCATGCAATTTTGAAGTACCAAAATAACATTTAAAAACTGGTGCAGTTGATCAAATTTAGAACAATAATTAAGTAAATGTTAATAGAAATTGTATATTATTTTCCAATTTTAAACTGTGATTGATACTTCATAATTAAATTAACTGTTCGTGATAGAAAGTGAACCTAAAAACAAATAAATTTGAAACGAGCAAAAAGCATCACACCTATCGGAATCAATATTTCGACCAGAAAATCATGAACATTATTTTTATTAATTAAAAGTTTATGATTTAAACTTATTACTTCGAGAGTGAAGTTAATTCAAAACCGAATTACACCAGCGTTTTCTCTTCGGCAATTCTGAAACATGATCAGAAAATTATTACATGCTGGTTTCAAATATGAAATATGAAAGAAATCACTGCGTCGCGTCAGTAGTTGTTTGGCGCTAAATAATTTAATTATAATAAAATAGAGTATTCTACAATAAAATTATTCAATTTATAAATAAATGCGTTTCAAAATGAACATTTTCAAATGAAGTATGAATAATGCATTATAATTATTATGTAATTAAGAATTCTTAAAATTGAATAATTTCGCATAAGTTCATGTGTGTGAAACTGTAAATACTTTCAGATAGTATATATAAATTTTTTTTCAAATTTGAATCCTTAATAATTTAAAAAATTTATAAATAGAAGCATTCCAAACTGAATAATTTCAAATAAAAAAATATTAAAAATTGATATGGAATTTTATTTTGTAATCTTTCAATTGTAACGTTTCAAAACTGAAAGTTTGAATATTCCGATTCAAATTTAAAGCGTTCAAATTGGATTTATTTTGCATTTGAATTGTTTGAAATTGTAAGTATTCAAAAATTCAATAATTTTATATTTGAATATTTAAATTTTATGATTTGAGTGCAAAATCTTTTACAATTGTACATAACAACTTCAAAATAAACATCTTAATAGTCGAACAATTTCAAATTCGAACATCCACACTTGTAGAATATACAATTGGAAGTCTTAATAGTAGCTTTACCGTTTTTCATTTTAAAGCATTTAAAATAAAACTATATTTTGAATTAAAACATTTATAATTAAATTGTTCACTTTCTTGGTGGAAGCCAGATAAAGTCAGCATTCTTTAATTCTTACACCTACAAATTAAAATATTTTTAGTAATATCGATTTAAAACAGGTAATTCATGAATTTGATAATATAAAAGAAGCTGAATTTTAAACTCAGAGCATTTATATAATTTTAAAATTAAAGTGCTGAGAACTCTATTTTATCGTAGCTTCTTATATTCTAGAATTTGAAATTAAATGCTTATAGAACAAAAAGAAACTTTTTTTGTATTCTCAAAATGTACAATTTTATATTCAGGAGAATAAAACTTTGACAGATTCAAAATGAAGCTTTAAAAATTTTACACTTAGAAAAATAGCAGCACAAATTAAAAAATTAGAAATGTTGGAATAACATATTAAAAATTAAATATTTAATTCTCTTACGTAATAGAAATCTAATTTTTTTCACTACATACTACTATAGTGCATTTATTTTTCTTTAAAATATTACTTAGAATTGTATTTAGATGAATTTTTCTAAAAATTATCTAAAAATAAACTAGCTATGTATAGAACTTGATATAAGGCAATTAATCATTTGTTTCACGCAAAAACTCTTTTTTAATAAGAACCATACCAATAGAATTTCAGAGAATATTTTAAAGAATAAAATAAGCTCAATAAGAAATGAAATTTCTCCAATAACTAATAATTTTAAGTAAAAAATTGCAGATTCAACTTTTTTCAAATCGCTTACGGATTTTATTTGAGAAATTCGTTAATTTTAACAATTTGTCTATTCTCCTTGATTTTTAAACTATATGAATTTTGAGGAGAGATATAAGAGATTTGTTAAATTAATTTCTTAAAAATTAAGTTATGGTAGAATAGGATGGTAATGTATACATATAAAAATTCGACTTTCAATTTTTGGTTATTGATCCCCGCCAATTTATTCGTTTTCCGGAAAAAAAATCCCTATATTTTTGTTAAGTCGGTCTAAATCAACCCGTGTCCCGGGCTTCTGAAATAACATGGGAGTTAAAATAAGAAAAGCTCGGTTTTCGAAAAAATGGAAAAAAGAAGTACATGTTGTTGACTTTTTGTGAATTAAAGTTTAGTCGATAACTTCTAATTTTGACCTTATCTCCATAAACCCTGGTATTGTACCTGGAAATTGCCAAAAAAATAAAAAATTGCAGTTTTATGTCAAATTCATGCTAAAGACGGTATTTTTTTCAACATTAATTATTTTTATTCAATAAGTGACAAGTTTTTAAATATTTTTTACTTATTTGGAATTGTTTAAACAATTTTAATTTGTCTAAGCAACTTTTCCCCCGTAAGTCGTGTTCTTTATTATTTATTTTTTAGATATTTGGTAATAATTCGAACAATTTTAATTTTTCCAACAAATTTTTCCCTGTAAATGGTAAAAAGTTATTATTTTCTGGAATTAATGACACAATCAACGAATATTGAGGGTAATATATTTTTTTTAATGATATTTGGCAATTATTTATACAATTTTCATTTGTTTAAACAATGTTTCACGCTGTATATTTCAAAAAGTTACTAGTTTCTGGAATCAATAACGCCGTTAATGAATATTAAGAGTCATATTTTTTCTGAAAGACAGTTTGCAATTATTTAAACAAGTTTCATCTGTTCAAACCATTTTCCCCCATAAATCTTGAAAAGTTACTTTTTTCTGGAATTATTGGCGCAGATAATGAATGTTAAGAGTGACATTTTTTGTGGAAGACAGTTTGAAATTATTTAAACAATTAATAATCATTCATATACGCCTTTTCACAGGAAAGATGTAAAAAATTCTAGTTTTTTCGAATATCTTACACAATTTCGCTCATTATTTAGTATTTTTTATTTCAGAATTGATACCCTAATTTGTTAAACAATAATATATTTGTTAACCATTTGTTTCACTTACCTTATGGGTAGTTATTTTCTCAGATCGATTTCGTTGAAATAAGAAAACACTAATTAATAAAGAGAAAAGTATTAGAGATTCGAGAAAATTAAAATTTTTTCCATCTTTCCTATGAATAGAAGTTTGCAATTTTAATTGTTTAAATAATTAAAAAGCGTCTTTCACAAAAAATACCACTCTTGAAATTAATCAAATGCGTCATTAATTCCAGAAACTGTTAACTTTTCACGGTTTACAGCGGAATAAGTTGTTTAAAAGCACATGCAAATTGTTTAAATAATTGCCAAATGTCCTTAACAAAAAATATTAATCTTAACATTCGTTAAATGTTTTATTAATTTCAAAAAGTACTTAAATTTTACGATTTCGTGTAAAAAAAATGTACGAATAGAAATTGTTCAAAAAATTGCAAAATAGGTTAAAACAAGAAATATTATTTTTTAAATTCAGCAACTATACCATTTAACCAGACAAATAGTAACTTTTCACGAATCACTGGGAAAAAAATGGTTGAAACTAATAATATTTATTTTAAAGATTCAAAATGAGCTAAAATATACTGAGAAACATGACAGTTGTCGTTAAAAAATAATTAAGTCTAAAAAAATTCCATTTTTCGCATGAATTTTACATAAAACTGTTATTTTGAATTTTGTGGGGCATTTTCCGGCCAAAATACAAGGGGTTGGCGGGAGGGGGTGGCCAAACTAAAAGTTATTCTGTAGAATGTAGACCATTCCTCAAGAAGTGACTAAACTTTAATTTACAAAAAGATAATAACAAGTACTTCTTTTCCCATTTTTTTTTTTTTTCGAAAGCCGAGCTTTTAACATTTAAAACTCCATGGTAATTTCAAACCCCCGGCGGCACGGATCAATGTTGACTGATTTAAAAAAAAATAGTTCATTTCTTTTTCCGGAAAACAAACATTTCAAACTCAATGCCTTTTAAATTAAAACTTGTTTTTTATCTCAAGCGATTAGGTTTGTACAAGGTGTATTTTCAAGAGGAGGTTAATTGTGGAAGAAAGGATACATGTATTTAAATCTCTAAAGAATAGACTTTCCATTGACGCAAAAACTAGGAAGGTGTGCTAATCAAAGAGATGAGACAAACATTCCACTCAACTTTACATTCTGCTTAACTTTACCTTCACATTTTCTACCATAAAAGTGCAATAAAATGTCAAGCACGACCCTCAATCATCTAGTCATTAAATACGATTTTTAATTGTACGGATAGCTCGATGATTAATATTTATTATTTTTAAGTAATTTTATTTTGTCGAGGAGGGTTTTTTCCACCTGACCCATTGGTAAGGCACAGGTTGTGCATGTTAGTAGGTAATAAGGCAGGCAGCTGTGTGTCAGGGGGCCAACCTAACGGTCGAATACTCGTACGATCTGAGCCTCCATCGTCGTTCGCTTCATTCATATCTTGGTATCGTTATCCCTGCACCTCTCTGACGCCCCTCGGGCAAATCAGTCCCTAATGAAAATTCTGGCATCGTAAAGTATATATAGGTAACTACGTCGGAAACAACGTAGGATCCCGATTGAATCAGTATTTTGAATTATCACTGGTAAACCATTGATTTTCCGATTTTTACTGGGTGAACCAGTAAGTGACTCAACTAAAATAGCGTTACTGAATTTACCAGTGATATTGCGCTACATAAGGCTAAGGCATAAACCTCCAGCCGACATGCGTGTGTCGAAGGTCGGGTCTTTGCATTTCTCGAGTGAAAACGAACTTTATTGTGCACTGGTGTTTTTGTTAGAAATATTTGGGGCCTGACTACAATAATCAGGGCATATAATATCTTTCGCTTGAAAGTAGGGAGGCCCTTGGCCACTTGGGGTTGTCTTTGAGCGACGCGACACGTTGACGTAATGACGGGCCTTCCCACAATCAGGCCCAATACATTGTATCCTATTATTTTGCAGCCCGGCCCTAATGTATTTTTGTGAGAGTAAAGTGAGGTATTTAAAATATATTTTTGCAAAGGTCAGCACAAACGTGATGAATGATCAGTGTCATACCTAACCAGCTGATGGACGAGAACGCGTAAGATCAGATAACTACTGGTACGTTACTTAGTACCAGTGAACCTCACTGAATAAACCAGTGACAGAATTCCACTGACTGAGCCAGTGAAATCTCACTGATTACCAGTGACACATTTCTGGCTGTTTCAACCAGTGAGATTGCTATGGCAAAATCAGTGAGATTTCACGTGTTCATCTTAAGAGAGTACGACGTCGTTTTCGACGTGGTCCGAAAGGTCCAAATGATTTTACAAATAAAGTTCTTATAGAAACCTGTAAAAATAACAATCAAATTCATAAACATGCAAAATCATTTTATTTTCTGCATAATTGGCTCATCGCTTTATTGCTATATGATACAAGTTCAAAGACAAATTTCTTTTATTACTGATAAATAGAGCTTTAAATAATCTTATATTTAAACTTGCATAAATTGCAATAAAGTCATGAAAATATCAGCATGCAGAAAAATATTTTGCTAATAATTATGTTTATGAATTTCAGGATTATGTTCACAGGTTTCTAGGAGGAACTTTTTTGTGAAATTAAAGGTCCTTTTTCAATAAAAGAAAACAACTGTTTACCAAATTTGTTTTTTTGAGTCGCGACATCGTGAACTACGTCGTTTCTGACAACCGTTCAAAAACTGCATCAAACTTCCAGGTGGACGGCTTAACGCAGAATGCGACATTACACATGAAACATACAAATGATAAATAACAATTTTTTTCTCGTTTTTTCGCCTAAATCGAACTGAATTAATTGAACCCAATAAGAAAATGTAACTATTCTTTGTTAAAAGTTAATTATTTTTAATTGAAAAGTCTACTATTATATTCTTGGTTCAGGATTCATCTCTTTTGGTTATAAATTCTACTATTTACTTGAATATTAAACTATTTTGTTGAAAAATGTTCGTTTTCCTTAGTTAAAAATTAGTTGTCTTAATTGAAACTTGGAGTAATTCATGTTTGGCTGAAAATTGATTAATTTTAACTAACATTCAACTATTAAATTTTTTATTTTGAATTCAGATTTTTTGATTGAAAATTCAACTTCTTGGTTGAAAGTTGAACTAATTTGTTAAACAGTCATTTTATTGGTTGAAGATTGAAGTATTTTCTTAAAAATTTGTTCGTTTTTCGTTAAAAATTCAACTCTTTAACTGCAAATTTAACTATTCCATGATTGGTTGAAAATTGATCGTTTTTAGATGACGATTTATGTATTTTGTTCTAAATTCGCCTTGTTTAATAGAAAATTAATCGTCTTGATTGATTATTCAACTGCTTGGTTGAAAGTTGAACTAGTTTGTTAAAAATTCATTTTATTAGTTGAAGATCCATCTCTTTGTATGCAAATTTAACTATTTTGTTGAATATTTTTTTTTCGTTCAAAATTAATTTTTTACTTAAATATTAACTATTCCATTTTTTGGTTAAAAATTGATCCGTTTTAATTTTAAATTCGACTATTTAGTTGGAAATTTACATTTTTGTTTTGTCTTTTTGGATAAAAATTCAACTGTTTGATTCAAAATTCGTCTTCTTGAGCTGAAAATTCTCTAATTTTTGTTGAAAATTCAAGAATTTCGTTAAAAATTTCTTTCTCTCTTGACTAAAAAATCTTTCCTGGATAAAAGTTCCTTATTTTGATTTGAAAATTCACCTCTTTTAGTACAAATTTAATCTTTTTTGGTTAAAAGTGCAATTGTTTAATTGAAAATTAATCTTTTTTTAGTTGAAGATTCAACTATTTTGTTAAAAATATTTCTTTTTTGAATAAATTGAATTGTTTTGATTCAAAATAAAAATATTTTTTAGGTGAAATATCAACTATTACATTTTCCCTTGTAAATTGATCTTTTTGATCAAATTCAACTGTTTTGTTGAGAATTAATCTATTTTATTGTAGGTTGTAGGTTCATCACTTTGGTTGAAAATTCCACTATTTTGTTCAAAATTTAACTGTTTTTTTAGCCATTCCTCTTTTTGGCTTGAAAATTCAACTATTTGGTTGAGAATGAATTTTTTTTGTTTAAAAGAGAATTAAGGGGAGGGGTGGAAAAAGTGTTAAAAATAGCGTGACTTAGTCTTTTGAACGGCCCCGAATAAGCGTGTACCCTTTATTGTTTTTTCTGTGATTTCATTAGCGCTTCAATATTTACTACCGTCTTCTCTTATGGAGAGAAAGCACCTATTATTCCCTATTGTAATTACTTTTCAAACTCTCGTTCTGTGTACACGCGGTATATCCTGTTTTATATGATTTTCATAAAATTATGTGCTATTATCTTCTCGATGAGAGACAATAGTGGACGCTATTAACTTTATGAAAGTTGTTCCACTAAAGAACGTGTAGGACAATTTTTTTTTAACGGAGTCCAATCGAATGTAGATTGTTTCGCTGATTTATGTGTGGATTTCAATCTGAAGTCTAATTAACTCTAAATTCCGCAGAATTCAAATCTAATTAATGAAAACTAAATTCATTTGATCAGCTTTCCTCATGTTATACAAAATTTGGTGAAGCCAAATTTATTTTTTTACTGTTTTTCAAATAGAATGATAAATTATTTCCAAAATATCAACAACAAAAATAGGCAGTTAAGTTTCTCTTAAAGTGTGCAATATGGTGTGTAAATATGAAAAGAGTCGGTTAGGTGAATTTTTATATTTTGTGAATACGAATTGGTGAAACTTAATATTAAATAATATATAAATTAATTATTTAATGTGATCATTTATAATTTCTAAAAAAAGTGGTGGGTGACTTATTTTGAAGACACAGAGAGCCAGAAAGCGGAAAATATCTCACTTCATGATTACATAAATTATATAAATTCTAATTTCTAACAAAGATGAACCAGAAATATTTCATCTCAATCTGTAAAGTTGTCTTTTATAGTAAATACATAACACTTGCCATGTTTAATTAGTTGACGCAAGAGCAATTCATAAGAGAATATTTGCGAAATAATTATCAAATTATCATGATTTGAAGTCTCGGCAAAGGTAACCGTGGGTCAAGAAAAATCTGTTTTTCTGGAATTCATTTTCCTGTTCTCATGTAAATGTTTACTGTACGGAAAAATAATTACCATTTTCGACGAATAATAACGTAGTTTTACGGAATGAAATGAAGATAATTAAATTGAATTAAGAAGAATTCAACTAAATTCCAGTAAATTCAAGAGAATCGCAAGTATCTCGAAGAATTTTAGTGGATTCAAGAGAATTTCTAACCGAGTCCAATCCACATTGATACAATAGAATTCCAGTGGATTCAAGAGAATTATAGTGAATTTAAGAGAACTCCAGTGGATTAAAGAAAATTCCAACAGAATCAAGTGGATTCAAAAAAATTTTAGTTCATACAATATGATTCCAGTGGATTCATGAGAATTTTCGTGGATATATGATCAGTCCCGCGAATTTAAAACAATTCCAGTGGATTTAAATAAATTCAAGTGAATTTTCGAGATTTCAGATATTCTCTACTAAATTCCAATCAAATAAACTGAATTAAAGTTACTTCTGTTAAAAGTAACTAACGTTCGAATAAATTTGAGAGAACTATCACCATTTTCTTAAACATTTCTTTCAAATTTATATCTTTTCAATATTCATATCATCCACGTCATCTAATTTGGGTGTTGCGGAACCTTTAAACGCCTCCAATGATTCCAAGTATTGATAAATTGAAATTTATGTTCTTCCGATCTTGAAAATATTCAAATTTTAAAGTCCTATAGGAAAATTAATAGCGAACCTTCTCGAGAATAATTTGATTTCTTTTTTCTGGATAAAACTCCGAAAAACTTTCGACCGTTTTCTGTCAAATAAATATCAAAATGTAGAAGTTGCAAAATGCTCTAAAATAACGATATAGGCTTTTAATTTATGATATTTTGCCACAATGAGGAGTAAAGACGGACACACTTTGGGTTTTAACAACTTTTAACTTTAGGATACGGAAGAGAAAGAGTTAGAGATTCCATGTTCAAAGTATTAATATCTTATTTCAATTCCCTTCGGTGATATCTTGAGAAAACCCTTTCAAAAAACGCCCCGCTTAGCCCAGTCTTACGGTACCAGATATAAGCCAAATTACATCTTATTTAAAAATGTGTCTTGCTATTTTGAAGTTATAATTTTCCAATGAATTGATTGTTTTAACTAAGAATAAGTGGATACGAATACATTACTTCCATAAGTTTTCAACCAGGTCATGGTTTTTTCGAAAGATCATTACTCGTCGGCATGAGTTGCTGGAATCGAGGCTCGTGCAGACGATTTGGCAGACGTGTACCAGCAAAGTTATGTGTGCGAAAAGGCACTTCACAACAAAGATGGCAAAGCAGCCCAACAAGTCATATTGGCCGGAGGGGCCTTTCGCGCCAAGATGGAAACTGTGTCACTGGTCAGACCAACTGCTTGTCGAAGAACGTGCTTGTGGATGGGATCCTCCTTCTTGTGGACAATAAGCAATTCATTTTAATTATAATCCTGATCGGAAAACACCGTTACTCCTCTCGCGATGGGTTCAATGGTTTAACGATCCTGTCCGCGAATCAACCTCCAAGTCCTTCCTATACACATTGGACATGGACAGTATCAGCTGTAGTCTCTACCTAATCTGGAGTCCCCTTCTAATGTAAATACATTTCTGCTTCTTCCTTTAAAGTTTCCATTCAAATGCTACATGCTATCCACCAGGAGGCATATCGGTAATTAGCTCAAACAGGAAGGTACAAAGTTGCAATTAGATGTTGCTTCTAATGTCTAGGAAAACCTAAAATAATTAGGAGAGTAATGAAGATTTGTAGTATGTTCTACAAGTTTTTAGATTATATTGATGCTGAACTTGGAATTGGAATTGGGGTCGAGAACATTTTAAATAAGGAAATTAAATATTCTCTAGGCTCTGGAGGATCTGTTTACTAATGAACCTTAAAAACAAGATAAGGGGCCTTTCAAACATTACGTCACACTGCCACGGGGCGTCAACAGGTTTTGTGATGATTTGTGATGTATAGCAGAAGGTGTTAACGCAGAATTTGCCATCACACATGGAAAATATAAATGTAAATAACAGTTTTTGGAAATGCTTGAAAAAATGAAAATTAGTGATTTTATTTTAGAAGTAAAGCATCTAAATACAGACTTCACAATCCTTTCGCTATTACCCTCTTTCCCCCTTTTGTACAGAATTCCCTTTTTTCCTCTTTTTTCAAGAAACTTCCACTTTTACTCGTTTTTTGGCCCAAATTCGAACTAAATTAATATAACCCAATAATAAAATCCAACTTTTTTTCATTGAAACCTAATTATTTTTAATTGAAAAGTCTACTACTATATTTTTGGTTGGAAATTGATCGTTTTTAGTTGAAAATTCAATTATTTAATTTTCAGTTGAAAATGTATCCTTTTTGGTAGATAATTCAACTACTTGGTTGAAAGTTGAACTACTTTATTAAAGATCCATTTTATTGGTTGAAGATTTAACTCTTTTTTTTTTAATTTATCCTTTTTTGTTGAAAATTTATTTCTTTACTGAAAATTTAACTCCTCCATTATTGGTTGTAAATTGATGGTTTTCAGATGAAAATTCAGCTATTAAATTTTTCATTGTCAACTTATATTTTTTGGCAGAAAATTCAACTACTTGGTTGTAGGTTTAACTATTTTTTTGAACAGTAATTTTATTGGTTGTAGATTTAACTTTGTTGTTGGAAATTTGTTCTTTTTCATTTAAAAGTTCATTTTTAAGCTAATAATTCAACTCTTCCGTTTTTATTTGACAAGTCAATAATTTGGTTGAAAATTTATGTATTTTGTAGTAAGTTAATCTTTTTTGGTAGAAAAATAATTGTCTTGATTGAAAATGTAACAAATTTGTTCAAAATTTATTTTATTGTTTAAAGATTTATCTCGTTGGTTGAAAATGGAACTATTTTGTTGAAAATATAACTGTTCTCTTGAACACCCGTCCTTTTGTATTGAAAATTCGACTGTCTTCTAAAGAGTTCGTCTTCTTTGTTCAAAAATTCAACTGCTTAATTGAAAATTCGTGCATTTTGCTTGAAAGTTCAACTATTTGGTTGTAAACGAAACTGTTTGGTTAATCATTTTTTTTAATGGAACTATTTGTTTGAAACTTCATCTCGTTAGGTCAAAAATTCAACTATTTTGTAAAAAAGTTATCTTTTTTGTTCGAAAATTCAACTTCTTTGTTGAAAATTCCTCTTATTGGATTAAAAATTAATCTTTTTCGTTAAAAAAGTTTTTGGCTGAAATTAAACTATGTATTTGGTTAAAAATTCGCCTCTAAAATTTTCGGGTTTGAAAGTCAACTGTTTTCTAATACATTTTACTTTTCAGCTTGAAAGCTCAACTCTTTCGTTGAAAATTCATTTTTATTTAGCAGAAAAGTAATCATTTTTAGTTGAGGATGTAAATATTTTGTTGGAAATTTATGCATTTTTTTGTAAATTTGTATTTTTTGGTAGAAAAGTAATCTTCCTAATTGAAAATTGAACTGATTGGTTAAAAAGGTAGCTATTAAGTTGAAAGTTCGTTATTTTTTTAGTTAAAAACTAATTTTTTCACTGGAAATTGCGTTTTATATTGAATTGAATATGGTACCTATAAACTAGTTTTATTTAAAAAAATGTATTTACTACTAAGTGATATAAAGTCATTTGATTTACTAAGTGCCTTTAATAACAGAACCATGTTCTAAAATAATAGCAATAATCGTGTTTAGGCTATAACAATGAACTTTGCAAATGCTCGAGAATTCTCTACTTTCTTCGCTCGCAAATCTGCAATTGCAATAAATGTCCAAGAATTAACCGATCGTGACATTTAGAAAGGAATAGATTGAGCGATTAGTTAACGATTCAGTTGTAGCAATTAATGTCCACCGGAAATGCAAATCGTTCACATCGCCTATTCAAATTAATGACTGATTCTTTGCGAAAGTCCCTCGCGAAAATTAGTGCTGCTAGTCTCGATACGAGTTCGAGGGTTGACCTTAAAGACCTTAAAGAACGGCTCTACTCATCTTTCAAGTAGAGAAAGTCAATCACTTTCACTAATCGGACGGCAGGTCGAACCCACTGTTCTTTTGTCGTATTAACTTTTTTGCCCCTCTTTTATTTTCATATCAGAAATTCTGCCGCGGGACTTGTGTGTGGTCCTAAATTAACGAACCGTTTCGTAACTGCTTTCCCTGGATAAATGTCATTGACCGGGATCACTAGCCTTCGATATATGGTATTTTCTCTCTGACAATGACCGTCAATATCACTCACTTCTTCATGTAGTGGAATCATTTTTTAAACAAAACAAATCGAATTTCAGGCCTTGGATCGTACGAATGTTTCGACTGTTAAAAAAAGCAACAAATCGACATTCATCCTTTTTTCTCACTAAGAAGATGAAAATATGATCTAGGAAAATCTAAGAAGGATTACAATATGAATCTTACAGAAACTTTCACAATAGAAATTTGAAACGTAAAACACGGTACCATTTCAGCTGAGAAGATTAAAGATTGAATATTTTTTTATTGAAACTTAATAATAATTAAACAATTCCAAATTTATAGCGTTTGGAATTGAACGCTTTGCGATTGCATGAATCTTTGAAGGATTCTAAAATTTTTTTTTCAAATTGCAATTTAAAATTAAACGTATTTTCAATTTATTAGGGGCTATTCATAAATCACGTAACACTCTCAGGGGGTAGGGGGTTTACCCAAGTATTACATAATAGCGAAAAACTACAGGGAAAAGTCGGAAATATAAAATTATTTGATTTCAAAAACGTCATAAGATTGTTGTTAAAATTGAAAAAATTGAGAAAAAATGACAAACTTCGCACTTTTTCAATTGTTTATTACAAAAGACAGCATATTTTTTCCATTTGAAAGCTCTGAGGCTGAAAAGTGAGCTTTCAATTTCTTATTTATAAAAATAAGCGATCAGCGGTTTTTGAGAATATACCACCTGTTTTGGGAATTTTTAACTACGAAAAATGCAAAAAAATGTTTACTTCAATTTTAATAGATTTTTTCCCGCCCTTTTCATCAGTCGTAAATATTTTTTTAAATGAATATTTTATCATAAAAAATGAAAGTCAAAAATATATTTGACTTTTGTCATAGAAGGAGACCTTTTCGAATTGTTTGGGATAAAACGAAATCTTGGGCCTTTTCCTTTAATAATTCGTAAAAATAATCGTTTAAAACATTTTAAAATATTTTAATCTCGAATTTCTTAAAGAGGAAACCCCAAGCTTTCTTTATAGCCTAAAAAAGTACAAAAAAGTGTTTTTCTATGAAAAAAGTGAAATTTATTTTTGACCTTCATTTTTGAAAATCAAGGATTTTTTTCAAAAAATGGTTAAGATCGATAAAAAGGGCGTGAAAAATCTCTCGAAACCCTTGTAAACATTTTTTATTTATTGCTATTAATAGAGTTGAAAATCGCCAAAGCAGATATGGTATATATTCTCAAACACTACTCGCCGCTTATTTTCATAGATAGAAAATAAACATTCCACTATTAATTCTCAAAGCTCTTAAAGGTAGAAACCAAAGGTTTCATTTCAGACAAAAAAAATGATAAAAATATTTCTATTTTCCGAAAAAGTCAAATTTGTTTTTTGCTTTTATTTTTTCAGGCTAAATATTTATTTTAAAAAAATGCTAATGATCAATGCCAAGGGCATGGAAAAGCCTATTGCAACTATATTAGACGATACTTTATTACCGTTCTTAGAAGAGTCAAAAATGGCTGAAATAGACGATATCCACGGAAAGGTCAAAATTTCCCCGGCCCCCTACTCTCGGTAAATATTTATCCAAATGACAAAAACTTTTCCCAAGTATGATCTAGATCAGACAACTTCCATTTTTTGAGGGGAACACTTAAAAATAAGGCTCTATTTTTGTTATTGAGACACGAAAACATGTTTCAAATTATTATTAATAATATAGTGAAGAGAAAAATAATTTACATTTAAACTATTTCAATTGAAAATAATTTAATTTAAAATACTTTCAGTTTTTAACAATATTCTTAGATAAAATAATAAAATGTAGAATTGGGAAGCAAAAACTTCGTTCATTTGAATGTTTAGAACTTCACGTATATTAAATTATGACCTTTAAAGTTAAAAAAAATTTTAAACATAAAATTGCTCAACTTTTAAGGTCTTACTTTTTGATATAATTGAAAAATAGATTTATGGTTGATTATGAACCAATCTATTTAGATTATTACATTTTCCAAATAGGAAGAGAAACAATAAAAAAATGTAATGTATTTCTGTCATTGCTAATATTCAATGCATACTTCTTTTAACAAAATTTTTTAATTAAAAAGTAGATTTCTTTCAATAAATTGAGGTAAAATTATTCAGACTCAATTAAAAGAATTTCGAAAATATTCATAAGCAAACCCTGCAGATTGGAACAAATCATATTATTATTTCTCTGTTATAATAAATTTAATTTAAAATTATTCGACTTGTAACGTTTTCGAGATACAAATTTTCATTTAATTTTAAATTGTAATTTTAAATAAATTGCCCTTCTTAGATTCACTGCCTTATTTAATTTTTGTTGTATTTAATACTTGAGTGTCTGATGATGGTTTTTTTGCAAGACCTTTTAGCATGAGTATGTATACCGCCGGACAACTCCACTTCACTAGGTACGGGTCTGTGAAAATTTTACATCACTAAGGTGAGCTTGGAATCATTGTATGAATTTAATCATAATCAGTGATAACCCACGGCTGCATCCGACTTTATTAGAAGTACTCGCATTTGCCTGGATGTTTCGCCAGGGGAGAGGAAAACTGCAGGAAACCATCATCCCAAGTTCAGTCGGTTTTCCGACTGTCGAGTGTGAAAGATACCCAACTATCGAGTGTACATAGTCATTCTCGGCGTCAAACTGGAAATCCTTGTACGGATTCATAATAATTTGAGGATGTCGGAGAGTCTTGAACTAACCAAAGGGGGCGGGTGACGCGAATAATGCGGATAGTTTATTTCGACGTGCAATATTGTTGGAACCTAAAGGTCAAGGTATAAGAGTAGAGTGCAATAAGAGAGACGATACTTGCACTCAGTATCTTGCAGTAAAACTTCTTTTGGCATGTGATAGGATGTTGATTTAGTGCCCCTGGAACCAAAGAGAAACCATTGTTTGGACTAGTAAAAGAAACTTTGAAAGGCCCTTAGTAAAAATATCAGGGAGCGAGCTTCCATTTGGTGCTGCCAATTATCTGACGCCGTAAATACCAATAAGTCTTGACACCCCCGACATGTCATGGCCACTATACAATCTCCACAAAATTCCCGATGTAATCCCTTTATATTTCATACTACGAATGGAATTCAAAGTCAGGAGTGGTAACTTGTAATTTCAAATTAGGATGATAATCCAGCGAAAATAAATACCACAAATATCAAGGAGTGTTCAGAGAACATTGCGAACAAGCCCTCATTTTTTAGCTATGAGTCAGTTTATGGTAATTTGTTAATCACTAGGTGAGGTTTCACTTTTGAATTTAGATCCTCTCAAAAATTTAGACGTAACGATATGGTGAATTTGGTGCTGCTTTTGTGTTCATGTAATCCTAAAGGACGTCTATAAACTACGAAGAACCAATTTCAAATAACAAATTTTACGTTTATTCTACGTTTTCTCGCGTTTCTAGTGAGTTTTATAAAAAATTCCTGGTAAATCGGGAACTAAGTTTACTTATTTGGAGAATATAGTTAATTTCAACTGCTTTCCTATTTGTGGGTAACTAAATAATTAGTTAGGTTGACTACTTAAACCATTTAAGTTAAGTAAGAAAAATACACCGGGGACTTAGGAAACTAATATGAGTCGTTTGAATAACTTTCATACCATGTAATAACCTTTAACTAGTTTTCTCAGTTGCATTAATTAAGAAATTAGTTATTTTAACTAAATTCTTAGTTAATCCAACTGAGAAAAGTGATGATAATGAAAACACTTATTCGAAATACTCATCTTAGTTCCCTAAGGCCTCAATCTTTAAAAATATTAAAATATCAGACGGCACAGCCTAAGAAGCACTTATAACAAGGAAAATAGGGCGATCTTGCACGAAATTAGGGGAATAAAAGGGGAATAAATTCTTTTAAATATAAATAATGTAGTTACCCCATATTGAATTCAATATATGGAACGCTTTAAATTCCTAAGATTTCAACTCGAAATATATGGCATTTTCAACAAAATACTTGAATTTTCCAACAAGAAGATTAATTTTCTACCAAAAGAGATACATTTTCAACAAGGAAAAAAAATTTTTTATTATTAATTATTTGGTTATTAATCAAATAGTTAACATTTCAATCAAAAGAGATGGATTGTCAACAAAATAGTTTAACTTTTAACCCAGTAGTTGAATTTTCAAGACAAAAAGACAAATTTTTGTAAGACAGTTCAATTTTCAGCAAAAAAGTTAATTTTCAACCAAAAAAGATGAATTTCTAACCAATAAGGATCTGTTTTCTACAATTAAAGGTAAATTTTCAATTAAAAAAAAAAAAATTTTTAACAAAATAGTTGAATTTTCGACCAAAAAATATGACTTTAACAAAATAGTTGATTTCTGGTCAAAATAATTACATTTTGAACAAAAGAGATGACTTTTGAACAAAATAATTCCATTTTCAACCTACAATAATAAATTTTTAATCAAATGGTGGAATTTTCAAATAAAAGAGATTATAAACTTTAACCAAAAACAGATGCATTTTCAACGAAATTGACGAATTTTCATGCCTAAAAGACGACATTTTCACAAGACAGTTGACTTTCCAACCAAATAGTTTAATTCTCAACTAAAAAAGATATGTTTTCAGACAAAAAGGAAATCCTTAATTTTTCAGTTTAAATACTAATTAAAAAGAAGAATTTTCAATCAGTTAAATGCAACCACAAAAGACAATTTTTTAATAAAATAGTTAAATTTTCAACTAATAAAGGATAAATCATTGACCGAAAATAGAATAGTTAAATTTTCAAATAAAAAAATTAATTTTTACCGAGAAAACGCATTTTCATCAAGGGAGTCAATTTTTTAACCAAAGGGGAGCTGAACTTTCAACCAAAAGTTTTTTAAGCCAAAAAATTCTTAGAATATTCTTAGAAAAAATTTAATCCCTAACCTGAAAAAATGAATTTTCAACAAAAATGATGAATTTACAACAACAAAATACATTTTTTACAGAGCGCTTCAACTTTTAACCAAATAATTGAATTTTCAACCAAAAAAATATAAATTCTTAACGAAACATGTATTAGCTGATATTTCACATAAAAGATATTTTAATTTGAAATCAAAAATAGTTGAATTCAACCAAGAAAGACGAATTTTCAACAAAATAGTTGAATGCTTAAACAAACCGGATTAATTTTCTACCAAACAGTTGCATTTTTCACCGAAAAGGATAAACATTCTGTTTAAAAAATTAGTTCTTTATAAGAAAAAGAATTTTCGACAAAATTGTTAAATTTTCTACCCAAGAGATATATTTTCAACTACCATGATCAATCTTCAACAAAAAATTGAATTCTCAATAAAAAAATTAAACATTTAACTAAATATTTGCATATTTAACTAAAACTATGATTTTTTAACAAAGAAGAGTAATTTTCTAACAAAAAATGGTCCACTTTGAAAAACGAACATGAACTTTAAACCAAATAGTTAAATTTTCAACTAAAAAAGATTAAATTTCAACCAAATAGTTGAATTTTAAATGAAAAAGATAGATTTTCAAACAAACATGGTAGAGTTAAATTTTAAATGAAGAAAATTAATTTTCATCCAAAAATGAAACTAATTACCAAGAGAATAGTTTAGTTTTCAACAAAAGAAATAAATCTTCAACCAAAAAAATGAATTTTTAATAAATTTGTAAAACTTTAAACCAAGTAGTTGGACTTTTGACAAAAAGAGATGACTATTTAACAAAATAGTTTCATTTTCAACAAAATAATTAAATTTGCAACCAAATGGTAGAATTTTTAAACAAAAAAGATCAACTCCGAGCCAGAAATATAATAGTAGACATTTAAATTAAAAAGAATTAACTTTTAATGCAAAATAGTTGGGTTTTCTGATTCGCATTGTTTCGCATTGGAGGTATAAAACGAGAAAAAGAGAAAGTTTATTGAAAAATTAATTCTTTAAAAAAGGGGAGAAAAGGGAAATAGGGGAAAGAGCAGGAATTCTGAAAGTGATTTTTAAACTTATTAAAAGTTATTGTTTAACTGTACCGTTTCAGTATCATCTTTTGTCAAATTCCCAAATTCTGTTAAAAGTTATCATCAGGAAACGTACTATACGTTTTCTAAGTTTGTAACATTACTTTCCTCGCCCTCGTCCCCCCCTTTATCCTGTTACCAATCCTGGTTTTTGGCGTGACCCCCCCCCCCCCCCACTTTGATAACATAGTTTATGGACGGCCCCTAAAGAGCAATTGAGGGCCCGGATCAAAGAACCTGTTATAAATTTCTGGCACCTAAAGAGTGGGGGGTCCCCTGAACGTCGTTTGAATGTAAACGGTCAGGGGTCGCTCCACTCTGAGCGCCAGAAAGTTATAACCGGTTCTTTGACCTGGGCCCTCAATTGTATAATGTCTGTTATGGATGAGAAAAAATTGCAGATTACGAAAATGAACTGGATTAGTATCCTTCAGTCTGAGCCACTATAAATCATAATCTGATGCAATGCAAGTGGTAGTTCTGTCGAATTGAAGTCTTAAGCACTTAGGCAAATCCAGTTTCTGAGACCGGGCATGAAGTCATTATATTGTAAGTAGAGAAAGCCATATTGAATAGTATCAATAGTGTCTTACCCTAGTTGAAAGACAAAGAGATTAGTAAAGCCCTAGGGGTAAGTTGAGGAAGGGATTGCTGAATCCTGTTGCACGTTTCTTGACCCTGGACGTTCGATTCTCTGCTGTCTGATTCCTATCACTTATCTTCGCTAATAGGTAAAAGGAAATGTACAACACAGATTCCTTTCAAGAGGCTCGGTACTGGCGCCTGCCTGTTCGTAATCACATGTTGCGTACACAGTAGTAGATCATAAAGCGAAATTTCATGTTCTTTTCTTTACCTGCTTATTCTCTTATACATATTATACCTATTTCTACAGAAAATGAAAATTTTATTTTAATTTCTTTAATTCCATTGCATTTTAATATTTTTCTAACAGTAAATGCAAGTTCACGTTTCTGGATTTTAATTTCCTAAGATTGAAAATATTAACATTTTGAAAATCCATTATTAAACAAATTTGTAAATATTAAGTTTTATAAACTTTTGAAACAATGAATGGAAATCAAATAACGAAATTCATTTTAAATTGAAAGAGTTTGAAATTAAAAAAATATACGAGTATGTTTAACGATTTTGAATTGAAAATGTTCCAAATCAAACAATTTTAAATTAGGTTAAATTTCAGAGAAACGGTCAATGTTTCGAACGAAATGAAAAGGAATTGAATTTGTATAATTTCTAAATAAAAGCAATTAAAATGGAATAATTTGAAAATATTTTGTTTCCCTGTAGTATATTTAAATAAAAGCTTGTTTTTTTTTAATTATATTGAACGATTTTAAATTGAAAACGTTCCAAATCAACAAATTTTAATCAGGCCAGTATTTCAAATGAAATAAAAATGAATTGAACTTCTATTATTTCTGAACAAAAGCGATCAAAATTGAATAACTTGAAGTTATTTTGATTATTTTTAGTATATTTTAATGAACCTAAATTCCAGATGAAATACGAAATTAGTGTTTCATTTGTTTTTCCTTAATTTTTAAACCTAAATAATCTTATTAACAGTTTAATATGATTATTTTATTTTTAATGTAAATGCATGATTGCCAAAAAGTTCACCATTCTAAGTCCCTATCATTTTTCACATATTCTGTGATTAATCAATTTTTTCTAAATATTAGGGCAGAATTTAGAAAAGTTTTAAAACTTTAGACGACTTCGTTTAGAAATAATAAATAAAAATGTTTGAAAAATGCCAGGTGATGCGATGTCCCAAACTACAAATTTAAAATGTAAAATTGCTAAATAATATTAAACATATTTTTGTAATAATTTGGGCTT
>CAKNWT010303273.1:0-21350 GCA_932066315.1 Andricus coriarius | reverse complement strand
CAAAAGATTTAAAGGAATTTCAAAGGATTTCTGAATATTATAAAGCATTTTGATGGATTTTTGTGGGATTTTGAAGATTCAAGCGATTTTAAGGATTTTAACAGTTTTTAAAGAGTTTAAAGGAATTTTAAGAGATTTTTAAAGAACTAAAAATAAGTCAGAGGATTTCAAAATATTTAAAATGATTTTATGTGATACCGAAGTATTTTCACGAATTTTGAAGAATATCAGGGGATTTTAACGAAATTTCGAAGATTCAGAGAATTAAAGAAATTTCAAAAGATTTGCAAAGATTTAAGAAAATGTTAAGAGATTTTAACAGATTTTAATAGATATGAAGGGATTTTTATGATTTCACGAGATTTCAAAGAATTTTAAGGAATTTCCAGAAATTTTAATAGTTTTGAAAAGATTTCAATGGATTTTAATATATTGTAAGGGATTTTAAACGATTCTAAAAGATTCTCTCGGATTTTAAAGCTAAATTCTAAAGGAATTTTTAAGATTTCAAGGGATCTCGCCAGGTTTCGCAATATTTCACGAAATTTTAACTGTTTTGATAAATTTTAAGGAATTTTTATGGATTTTAAAGGACTGTAAGGGATTTTCAAGGGATTTTAATATTATAGGGATTTTCACAGTTTTTAGAGAGTATTAAGTCATTCTAAAAGATTTCAAAGTAACTCATGGGATTTAAAAAGATTTTGAAGGATCCCATGTGGCATGAAATGTTTTGACGAATTTTGAAAGATGTTAAGGGCTTTTAATGTGAATTCGAAGATTTCAAGAGATTTTAACGGGTTTTATGAGATATAAAGGGGTTTTAATGATTTAACGGGATTTCAAAGGATTCTAAGAAATTTCAATTAATTTTAAAGATTTCAAGGAAGATTTCGAAATATTTCACGGATTCAAACAAATTTTTAGCAATTTTAAGAGGTTTCCGCAGATTTTAAAGATTTAAAAGGGATTTTAAGGGATTTGGAAGATTTCAAGATATTTCAAGTATCTTAACAGTTTTTAAAGGATGTTAAGGTATTTTAAGAGATGACAAAATAAGTCATGATCTTAACGAGATTTCGAAGATTTGAAGGGATTTAACGATACGTAAAAACATTGGCAAAGATTTAAAAATATTTTTAGGGATTTAAACGAGATAAAAAAAGTGTTTTGATGATTTTACGGGATATTAAACGATTATAATGATTGCTACAGTTTTTTAAACGTTTTTAAGGTATTTTAAACAATTAGGAATGATTTTTGCAGAATTATTTTAAGAGAATGCAAAAAATGTCACGAGATTTCAAGGGATTTTAAGGGATTTCCTGTGATACTGAAGTATTTTTACGAATTTTGAAGGATATTTGAAGGGATTCAAAGAGATTTCAAAAGATTTGTAAGGACTTCAAAGGATTTTATTGTATTTGAATATGTATTAAGAGATATAAAGGGGTTTCGATGATTCCACGGGATTTTGAAAATTTCAAACGATTTCAAGGATTTTCATTGTTTTTGAAGGGCTTTAATCGATTCTCGGGAAAATCAATTGCTTCAAAGTGATTTTAGGAAAATTTTAAGGGTTTTAAAAAATTTTGAAAAGAATTCACGGGATTTTGAAGATTTCCAAGGAGTCCATGAGATTTCGTCTAGATTTCAAGAATGCTTTAACTGCTCGAATCTATATTTATTGGAAGTATGTAATATAAAATATTACGTAATTAAAAAGAAATAATACAAATATAATAGTATAAAAAGTAATTTCGACAACAAAAACAGATGCTAATTAGCATATTTTAAAAAAATAATTAGAAAGAGAAAATTTACGTGAAAAATGTTTTGGGCTCACCTTCCCCTCTTTAAGTAAGGATTCGCAATATTTCCCGGACACTCCCCCATCCGAAAAAGACTTATACGTAATTGAGGGCCCGGATCAAAGTACCGGTTATGACTTTCTGGCGCTCAGAGTGCGGGGCCCCTGAATGTCGCTTCAATTCAAGGGGTCAGGGGTCTATCCACTCTGAGCGCCACAGTGTTCTTTTATCCGGGTCTTCAATTAATGGAAGGTCCCATAAGAATTTCAACAAAGACTTACGTCTGTTCTAAAATCCCGTAAGATCTCAGCAAGGCACTTCTCGTGTTCTTCAGTGATCTTGGTAATCTTCTCCCTCTGCTGCAATCTAAGCTCAGTCTTTAGGTCATCGAACTCCTTATCCAGCTCATTCTTCAAAGTTTCAAGCCTCTCACTGTGCTGCTTCGTAATTTCTTGTTCTTTAAGTTTTGCATTCTTCTCGTCATCCAAACTCTTCTCATGATCATTTTCCAGCTTCTCCATCTCCTGGTTCCTAATCTCCAAAAGCTCGCGCTTCCTCTGATCAAGTTCAGCTTTCAGATTAGCAAGGATCTCCTGTCTCTCCTTTTCGTAACAGACTTCCAGTTCACTTTTCACCTTCTTCAGATTTTCATCTCTCGTCTCATCCATCTCACTGACTAGTTTTTTTATTTCTTGCTCCTCTTTATCAGCCATCTCCTTTCTGAGGTTCTCCAATTTCTCTTGGAGACTCTTTTCCAGCGCGAGCTTCTGCTCCTGAAAATTTTCCTCTATTTCTTTTCTATTGTCTTCTAATTTCGTTTCGAATTCTGCTCTGAGTGATTTTATCGCTTCATCGTGTTCTTTGTTCAAAATGAATTTGGTGAAGTTCCTTGGTTCCTCTGGAGAGGATGAAGAGTTGCTTTCTCGATCACGTTTCACTGCTTCAAGGTCATGTTTAAGCTTCATTAAATTATAGACATTATCCTTTTCGCGTTGCTTGCTATTTTGTACTTTTTGATCGGAAAGTTTCATACTCTCGAGCATGAGCTCTTTACTTCTTCGGATTTCATCCAGAAGACTTGATCTGGAGGCAATGCTGGAATCAGTCTCACTTTTAGAGACTATGTCGATATTCCTGACGTTGCTGAATTTCCGAGGCGAGAAATCATCGTCCATATCGTTCAATTTGTCCTTCGCGACTTGAGTAAGGTGTTCACTTTCATCAACGTTTTCAACGACGAACCTCTTTCCGACGACTTTTGATTTTTTTAGGAACTTGTCCATTCGTTCCAAAGGATTTAATTTTGGAAGAGTTGGATGAAAGAATGGATTTCTGGAAGGTTGATTGTCTGGTGAATCATCTGGAAGGTCCGAAGTTTGGGACTGCAGGGAGAATATTGAAGTGACCTTCTTTATATTCGCGATTGCTGATATCCTCATGTTCTGCTCTTCCGATTCGGATTCCCAATCTTCATCAGAGCCGGAATATGTAAATTTGATATCCGGTTCTTTCTCTAAATCGAAGCGGACGCTCTTTCGTTCCTCTTCTGTGGGTCTCTCCTCTGACAAAAGGAAAGAGATTGAATTTTGTTTAAACTCTTTAAAACTATAGTTTGAGGGATAATCAAGAAAAAATTTAGGTCGAAATTTTTTAAAAGCAGTTCTTTTCATTGACCTAGTTTTTAGATCAAAGTAAAGTGATTCCTTTTAGTGGAAGGTATAAAGCGTATATGCAAATGTTTAGTTCAACCTGGTCTGTAAAAAAAGCGTCTAAACTGTTAATAGCATTTATGCTTAAATATATGTGGCTAATCTTGTTATAAATAGTTTACTTATAGGTCAATAGTCGTTTTGATGGCAAAAATTTTATAAATGATTCGTTTCAGCGAATCTCCGAGGATTATTTTTTTTCAAATTTGTTCAACATTTAAATTATTTAGGAAGAAATATACCGTTCATCTTATATTTAGAAAAATTTAATAAAACATGTAAAGAATATTAGAATATTATTATTCAGAACTATACTGAAAACAGTCAATATCAAAATATAAATTGTTTTTATTAATAAAAGATGTTTGCAATTAAAAATGAACATTTTAAAAATGGAATTAGACATCAATATGTCTCAAATTCGAAAATTCATTTACGTTTCTTTTATCTCTCTTTCCGGAACAGGTTTCATTTATTACATAATATTTTCCACTAGGGTTTCCATTAAAGAGTAGTTGTCATGCTAAAAATCAGGTCTCTAGAAAATAAAAGTTTTCGTTGATTTTAAGAATGATATTATCAGTAATACATTATGAAAGAAAAAATATCATTTCTGAAAATTTTTTAAAACTTCTTACCAATTTTTGAAAAATAGTTGAATTTTAATCAATCCTAGCTCTTTTTCGAGAAAAACATTTCCTGAAAAGCTGCTATTTTGAAAATAAGTAAACAATTATCAAATATATTTATTTGTTTACAATTTTTTTTTTATAAACTGTTTTATCGATTCAAGCCATAAAAAAATTACTTTTAAGAAGAAGCGATAGTACGGAAAAATTAAGTTGCAAAAAACATTGTTAAAATACATATTTTCGCAAGTTTTAACAATTTTTCAATTCAAATAATGTTATCTAAAAATATTTTTTTTTAGAGATCTGATTTTTGGCAGATCTACTTTAAGAATGAACATTGTTTAAATTAATAAAATACGACCCCTCAATTTCCTCTCATTTGGTGAAAAAAAATCATTAAACAAAAATTCTGGTTAAAATTACCAGAATGTCGACTTAAATATAAACTTTTACGAAAAGTGCTTGTTATTTTCACCAGTTATATTACAACTTAATTAGAAAATTCTAGTTAACATAACCAAGATGCTAGTGAAAAAAATGTTCTATTTATTTTAAAAAAAATTGTATTAGGTTCCCTGTAGGCCATGTTAGTTCAAAAATAATAATCTTTTCAGTTGTTGATTTTTATAAAGCACATATTTGAAGTAACAAAAAAGACACAGTATTTTCAAGAAGGTTAAAAAAATCTCATTTATTATAGCTTAAAGTTAAAAGAGTAATTCAGTAATAATTTATGTATGTAATTCAACTGGAAAAGGTAAAATAAAGTGAGTTATTGTCGATGGCAATAATATTTTTTGGTTTTTTGAAATGCGGGAGATCAACACTTTACAAAATATGGGAATTTTTACCCACTGTTTTGTGGTGAAAATTCCTTAATACATATAATTTAGGAAGATTTTTTTATTAACATTGCGATTTTCCCAAAAAAGTACAAAGAATGTTATAAATCTGGAGAAATTTTCAAAAACTTAGGGAACAGTAAACGGATAAACCCTATATAATGTAGGGAATTTTTCCATGTTTGGTGAACTTTCTCAAGAATTAGAAAAATTTCGGATAAAAATTAAGAGATATTTTCTATGAGGAAGAAACAAATTTAAGATTGATTTAAATACATGATATTTTAGAATGTTGGGGGAAGTTCCCAAAGTTTTAAGGAATATTTCACATCATTATTTGGGAATTTTCACTGCATTCTTTAGGGATTGTTCCTAAAGTTAAAAAAAAATATTTCATAAGATATTTTAGTGAAGCATTCCCCAAAATATCTCGAGGAGATTTTCCAAACATTTTTTGGCGAAAATGCCCAAAACTTTGATTTAGTTTGCGTTGAAATTATTGTGGGGAAAATTCCCTGAAAATTTTTGTATAATGTGTATTAGAAATATCCCAATAACAATAATTCTCTTCCTTGCAGCTTTTACAGT
This sequence comes from Andricus coriarius, assembly GCA_932066315.1. Taxonomy (NCBI): domain Eukaryota; kingdom Metazoa; phylum Arthropoda; class Insecta; order Hymenoptera; family Cynipidae; genus Andricus; species Andricus coriarius. Next base: position 15,768 of record CAKNWT010303273.1, on the reverse strand, counting down.
TAAATTGTAGGCATAGATTAAGATTATTTTTTAATTACTATAGTTACTATACTAAACTACAAAAATATTTTGCATTTTCGATTTTTTAAATGAATATTCTTCAACACTTGGTATACATTCTTGACATGTTATTATTGGAATTATCTTCCACATACTGAACAAGAAATTCTAGGTTAATATTCCCATAGAAAATGTTGACGAATCATTTCAGAGCTTTAATTCGAGGTCAATGAAGATTAAAACAAAATTTTCTTTCCTTCTTAGAATTTACGAGTTATTCTTTAATAAAATTAAAATAATTTCAAGAATAAGAAAATTTAGCATCTTTGATTTTGTACATTATGAAAATCATAACCTGAAGAAAATATATATGAGATATTTTTTTTATAACAAATGCATGATTTCAGACGTTTTTTGTAACTCAGGTATGAATTCTGCTCATATGGAGGAATTAAAAAAATATGATTTAATATAAATTTTGAACATTTAAATTTTTTTGAAAAATGACGGGAATTTTGAAAACTTGTGGTAAATTAATAAAGTACTAACAATTTTTCAAATTTATGGTAAACAGTCATCACAGTACCTATTCTCCTTAAAAATGTAAATGGTAAACATTTTTTTCAAAAACAGGTGACAAATAGGTAAAAAGAAGTTTTATACACAAATAAACATGTAAATCCATGCTTATTGACATATTTTTATTTGTTGAACACGTCACACTATAATTATCAAATACGAGAAATTCCCGCTGAATCACTTCAAAGGAAATGAAACGATACGTATTTTACCGCATTGATAAAAAATGAGAACTTTTACGTTTCTTTCCAAACCCAGCGGAAGTTCCTTTTTAACCAAGTCATAAGTATTTCCGAAAAATAATGACGTAGATAAATATCAAAAAATTTCCAAACATTTTTTTCAAAAGGTCTTATTATTTTTTAATCTAATGAAGGTATTCCACTTTTTGTTCTTTATTATAATTTTTTTCTACATTAATCTTTTTTTTTTCAAAATATAAAAATTTACGATTTTTACAAAAACTTCACGCGTTACAACAGTAAAAAAATCATTCTGAAATTTAAAAAAGAACATAAAAAATAGTCGGTTGGCGCTTTTCTCTATGTCGCGTATTCAATAAATTTTTTACTCGAATGTGAATAATGCAGGATAAAATTGTATTCTTTTTAAATCATACGATTTTATTATGTAATTCTATGGTTGATAAAATATTTTTGTGAAAGAATAATGAACGAAATAACACAATTTAAACCAAATTGAGTATAAGTTAAACATTTGTTTTTAATTATCGTCAGAGTAGACTTACAGGAAAAAATTTGAGTAAAAGTTTTTTTTTACAACAACATGAAAATGATTATTTTGAAAAAATACTATTCTAACCGTTTTTAGAAAATATTGTATAAAAATTTGGAACATGACGCGTCGAGAAAATGTGTCAAAGACTTACTTTTAGAACCCTAAATTACAAAGTAGGAATAGAAAACTGCTAGTGTTTTTCAATAAATTAACTTTCAACATTTGCAGAAAAATCGCTACCAATTTGTTTATTTTAAAGTTTAAAAAAAAAATGTCGCCTGATTTAGGAAAAAAACTATAAGTTTTATCAGATACAAGACATTTGGGTCATCCTTTATAGAATTTAAATAACCAAAATTCTGTCAACAAATTTTTTATCAAATAATTTAAATTCATGTCTTCTCCTCTTCTTTAAAAACAATATAATTTGTTGTCGACTGATTCTGCGACACTAACAGGAACCGCGAACTGAATTATAATGACAGTCCCACAAGGTTTCTTAAATTAAAATTGTGAATAAAATTTTATTTTGCAAATTGAAAAAGGTAAAAAAAGGTGAAAAATTACCAAGATAGGTGAAAAATTCAAAAATTTCTAATATAGGTGAAATAGGTGACAAATTTTATAATAGTAAATAAAGATAAATAGGTGGCGACCTGTGATGACTGGATAACTTATCGCTTCGAGTTGGTCTAATCTGTTCAGCAATTTGTCAACCCAATCAAATAATCGCTTGATAAAACGGCCTCACATTTTTTTTCTAACCTCAAAAAATATCGTTTTTTCGACATTTTTTATAATCCAAAACACGTTATAAAAAACGCGGCTTAGTTTATTCACCTTTTACGTCACTTTTTACTCTCTAGGGACTGAAAAGTAATTTCTGCTCCATAAGGACTCAAAGTAGAACTCTAGTCCCGCTCCATAATCATTAAAAAGCAATGAGATAATGCATGTGTCATAAAAAATATATTTTTGCCCTAAAACGTCGTTGAGGGCAAATTTAATAATTTTTGTTCGAATAAAGTGAAAAGTGGTAAATCATATTGCAGACTGAGCAGTAGCGTTCAAAGCTTCTAAAATGTTGCTATTTAATTGGCACTAGGGTGGTCTTTTATGCCTGTAAAAATTCGACTACGATTTTTCGTGATAGATCTTCCTCACTTTTTTCATTTTCCGGAAAATGAAATTAACATGGGGTAAATTATTCATTGAACATTCCTTGAAACGTAACATATCGTGACAGTATTCAATTGTTAATTCAATAATAATTAATTATATAAAAACATAAAATAGGAATCACGCAAGTATAAACTTACCATCTTCGTAGGGCTTTTCTCGAAGGATGGACTTAAGCCTATCGCCAGAAGAGCTGCTCATCACTTGTTCTCCGGACAACATCAGAAAATCCTCGAACCTGCCGCCGTCCTGGCTAGGGGTAGTATCTCTGCTTCTGTTGCTTTTGAGAAAAATTGAGCCACCACCGGTAAGCGTAAGCTCCTTCTGCTGTCCCGGGTGTCTTGGCTGTTTATCCTTATCCAGAGACTCAGCTGACTTAGTCGACTTAGCCAACGAACTTGCACTGAGTCTATCAATATCAATGATGTTCTCCTCCGAACTAAATTTGGTAGTCAGTTGCTCCCATTCTTTCTCATACCTAGGACTAAGTGATTCGGACCTCTTAAGGACTTCCTTCAAATCCAGTCCTTTGATAGGTGAATCCAACAATTTTGGACTTTCATAAAACTGGGGATCTTGAAACCTGAGATTCGTATAGTCCCTCGGGGTTCGATCCGTCACAACTGAATGCGATTCATTTTGATTTTCAGGGTCAAAATCCTTAGAACTTTGGACCTTCTCGAAAGAGAGTTCCCTCTTTCTAGAACCGGTTCTATCACTCTTGAGCTTTTTCAGAGGCGCCAGCTTCATGGGGATCTTGGTATGAGGCGGAAGTGACTTGCTAGAGATGCTTTCCTTCGGCAAGGTCGCGTCTTCATGAGATTCGAGGTCCTTGGCTGTCGTCTTAGAGTCTTCGTCTGCGAAAAAGCCTTTCTTACGAACAATCTACCACTCTTTCTTCTTTATAGCCAAAGGGAAAAGTGGATGCTCTATAATATTTTCGACTGGTAGAGCAAAACCGTCGAAAACACTTATTACTGAGACACTCCTGAACCATACCGCGAAAAGTTTTACAGAAACCAATTGACTTGAGCTGACACTATTTTCGATTATATTCCCTACTAACTAATCAACAAACATGCAATATTAAGATATCAATAACACTAGAGATCGTATCTTATTTATAAAATTTAAAATAGAATATGAATTTTCATAACGATCATAGAATTTCAAGTTACAACGTTGATTTATTAGTATTTTTTAAACGTTTCTAATCTTATGCAAAGCCAAGAGTCTTGCATGAGACACTCTCATGTTTATGACACAACTAGCGGAGAATCCGACGGAAGATAATTAGACGGCTTCGTTGTGATTATATACACGTCGATAGATAAGTGCTCCGTAGAGGATACAAATTGATTCGTTTCAAAGAATCAGGAGAGACTCAAGTGCGCGAAATATCAAGCATGACGCGGATTTTTTTTTAGGTAGGTTCAAATGATGGTGTTCAAATCCCTTTAAAATGGGAACAGTTCTTATTATTTCTGCAACCCCTTGTTAGGATTCACGAGTCGATTTCTTCCTTTGTTTCCTTCTTCGATAATTTTAGGGAATTACAAAGAATTTGTACAAGTAATCGAGTTTTGAATTAAATTAGAGTCGGAAGTGTAAAATTTGTTAGAAGATCATTCAAGATGGGGAGTAGGCTATTAGTGGGAAGAATTAGAAAAGAAAAAAAAAGAAATTAAACAATCGTACCGACGCTCATCTGTCGGTTACCGGCCCTCGCTTGCGCAACGAGTTCCTTGTAAACCGCGTCCAGGGGATGTTCCCAGGTGGTGGTCCCCGTCGATGCTTGGTAGTAATACCAGGCTCCAGTGCCTTCATGAAAACAGGGTGACCAGCCCTTGGGTAGCGCCGCCATGAGACCTTCTCGGGCCAAATCCAAAAGGTGTGGTTCCGCATCCGGATCGATTCCCAGACGCTTTGCGTATTCAATTACTTCTGTAACAAGCAAATGTAGAGAGCACTGTTATAATCTATCAATTTTTTAAATTACAATATTGCATGCTGTAATCAAACTTCTTATGACGAATTCTATTTCAAATCAGGCAGAGAGGTCTAGGATTGAAAAATAAAATTTGCTATGTCAGGCTATTGATTTTCTTGTTATCAGTACGTACAAAATTAGAAAAATGAATAAAATTTAGTTTTTTAGATCACTATGATGGAATCCTTTCTTTTGGTTCGATTGTCTTCGAAGATTATTGAACTTGAAGGTCTTGGCATGTAGATGTTCAATAAATAATACAAATTTAGAGGTTATAATGATGTTTGTTTGTTTATTATCAGTGGTTGAAAAATGAGAAAAAAAGAGAAATTTCGTTTTTTAGACCATAATATGTTGGACACTGTCCTTTATTAGTTCTTTTTTCAGGGTTTTTTTTGTAATTAGTGTGTAAATATGTATGGAAATTAGGATTTTTGTTAAGTCACTATGTAGATGTTCATTAAAATCACTATGTAAATGTTTATTAAAAATGTAAATTTGCTTTGTTATAGTGATGTTTTTTGTTATGAGTGGGTTAAACATTTGAAAAATGAAGATGTTAGATTCTGTTTTAGTTGTTCGATTGTCTTCGAAGATAGCTAAAATTGAAAGTCTCGGCATGTAGATGTGCAATAAGAACTACAATTTGCTATGTTATACTGATATTGTTTTGTTATAAAAGATTAAAAAATAAGAAAAATGATTAAATTTCTATTTTTAGACGACTATATGTTGGAAGCTTTTCCATTAGTCCTATTTTTTGGGGATGGCTCAAATTGAAGGCCTTGGTATGCAGACGCATATAAAAAAAATGTCTGTGCCATCCTGATCTTCTTTTCTTATTGAAGATTACAAGAAAAAAATTGCGATTTCATTTTTTATACCATTATGCTGGAATATTTTCTTTAAGATCGATTGTGTCATCGAAGATGGCTCAAATGAAAGGATTTGGCATGTTAAGGTGGATTAAAAAAATTTGCTATATTAAGGGATCATTTTTTTTGTTATTAGTGTTTAAAAAATATATAAACTTAGGATATTTCGTTTTTTAGACCACTATGCTGGAAACTTTACATTTAGTTCGATATTTATCAGGGATTGTTTAAACTTAACGTCTTGAAATTTAGATGTGCATTACAAAATAAAATTTGCTATACCATAGTATTGTTTTTTGATATCAGTGGATAAAAATGTCAATCTTTCGAAATTTCATTTTTTAGCCCAGCATGCTGATTTTTTTCCTTAAGTACAATTTTATTCGGGGATGTTTCAAATAGAATGTTTTGACATGTAGATGTTCAGTAATAATAAATTTCTATGTTACCATGATGTTTGATTACCATGATGATGATTTCTATGTTACCAAATTTCGTTCTCTGTGAATCGGATTTTTCCGGGTATGGCTAAAATTGAAGGTCTTGATATGCATTGAAAAACAAAATTTGCTATGTCATTGCAATGCTTTTTTCTTATCACTATGTAAAAAATTATAAAAATGAGGAAATTTCTTTTTTTCTTACATCACTATGTAGATTTTTTTTAAAATAACTATGTAAATTTTCATTTCAAATTGAAATTTGCTTTGTTATAGTGATATTTTTTTGTTATCAGTGCCTGGAAATATTGAAAAATGAGGAACTTCCGCTTTTTGGACCACTATGCTGGATTCTCTTTCAGTGGTTCAATTGTCTTCAAAGATGGCTCAAAAAGAAGGTCTTGGCATGTACATGTGCATTTAACAATCAAATTTGCCTTCTAACACTGGCAGCAATTCAAAAACAAGTTCTGCTATTAATTCTAGTTATTTTTATTTTAATTAGGCCTGTCCAATCTTTATGATTTTAAACGTGAACTGTGAAATCAATTAAAAACTTCAAACCTCTGTCGAAATGATTCCTATTTAATTAGCGCTATATTCAGACTTCCATCATATTATTTCAGCTATATAATATCTTTATTGAACGATTTAAAAATGTGATTCATTAATAATAATAGTAAAAATAAACTATGCTGCAATCTCTATTTTAAAGACTTTCTTGATGTCGTTGGTTCTTTTCCAACGATGTTTCGACTTTATTTTTTGCAATAAAATAAACAAGTACCGTTCTGCAGCACATAATAAAATATTAACCAATAATTGTGCGCGACAGTAAATATTGCAGATAATTCCATAAAATTTTATTTTCTGCTGCCGAATGGCCTGATTTTGTTTATTTTATCACCAACAGTCAAAATGTCAAAATCGATAATATCGACTTGATCCACATCCAGAACAACTAAAACCTAATTATTCATACGGAATCAACCGAAATTGAATCCGGACTTAGAAAATCCTGAGGAAATGATGAAAGTATCCATGATAATTTAGATAAATTTTCAGATAAGTTTACTTTTTCTCATTTGAACCTCATTCTCAATCTAATCCTAATTAAATCTAGACCCAGACACTACTAAGAATATCGACAAGATTTCCTTCACGTGGAAATTGGCCTTGGCTTCACACGAACTTTAGTTAAGGACATCTGTGATTCATGGATCACGTAATCAAAGAGATTATTTTAGATTCTTTTGGTTTTTGCTCAAATTAATTATTTTACGCTGAAACTATGGGACATGATGAGTAATATGGGTGGACCATTTTCTGGTTAGTGTCATGAAAAAACATAACTTTTTATTTCCCGAATCTGGAAAAGTTAATTAATTTAATTTAATTGAATTAAATGCTATCATTTAATATTATTATTTGACAAGGAAAATAGTGATCAGCCAGAAAAGTGTAGATTAAATAGAGACATGAGAATTAAAACTGTATAAGGACCAATTTTCGGAAATTAATTTTTTTGTTACACTATTGATCTATATGTATTAGGAATATGTAAAAATGATTTTATCTTTCGTTAAAAAAAATGAATTTTAATATTATGAGAATAACAACAGAACAATGACCATTTGGTTTTTCCAATCTTAAACTCAGAAATTAAAAAAAAAGTGTTTAGCTTCCTGAAACATTGTAAACATTGTAAATAATAGCCACATTCGGGAATTCATTCAATTTTATTTATTAAAATAAAATAAAAAACTATAAAACATTACGAATTTTTAAAAGAAAATGCACTATTGAAAATTAATTTGTGAAAATAGAGTTTCTGTTAACAAACAAATGGTTGAAAATCTTAAATCGTTTTTTGACTGCACAAATCGAAACAATTTAATTTTTATATGCAAGTTTTTTAATTTGCAGTGACACTTAATTTATAGAAATTTATAGTTAATGAAAAATATTTGCGAGTGACTGCCTTTTTACTGTAGACCAATTTCATTTCAAACCATGCAAAATTTAAAGAAAAGTCTAGTTCATGATGTCACAATGACTTAGTAATTAAATATATAATTTTAAAGTGAAAATAACGGATTCCATATTTCACCGATTTACGAAAAAACTTTATTTTTATCTTTTATAATCATTTGAAGAATACATGACAATTCTCAAAAATTGACAGCATTTGTTTAAAAATCTAGTATTGTCCGAACCAATTGATCTAATTGATCATAAAGAATTTAAAGAATTTTAAAAATGAAAAAATGGTGGCAGTCTTTATAAAACTGTTGAAAATAAAATTTCTCGAAAAGCCCACTCTTTTACATTTTTATTTACATTAGGCATAGTTGCTAATATTTAATACATATTCCCTGAGTTTTGTTCCAGCTAAACCACCACTTCATACTGAAACAAATTATTTTTGACACTACTAGCAAAAGTGGAAAATACGAAGAGAATAATTTTTGTTGGTTGAAGGTTAGAAAAAAGTTATTTTGCACTCTCTTGATATTTGGCACACCAGCTAAACCCTCATTGACAAAATAAATCATATAGCAAAAAAAAAAAGAAGAAACTTTTGTTTTCTCTGCCTGTTTTTATCACATTCAATATTTTTTATTTATTTTTTATTTATTTTACCTTTCGTAAAAGAAGCTCAATGAAAGGAATGAAGCAATTTTAATATTAAACATTAAAATTAGTTGATTCCTTTCATTGACATTTTTTAATGAAAGGTAACTATGTGAGAAATACAAAAATATTTTCAGTGTAGAAACAAAACAATAATCAGTAAAAAAGAATGAATGAGATCAAAACTTAAAAACTGTACGAGCTTGATGCTATATGATTAACTGAGTCATAAAATTGAGGGCTAATTTTTGCTGTGCCATTATAAGAAATAGTGCAAAATACTTTTTTTTGTAAAGTTTGTAACCAAACAACACTATCCTCTTCATATTTTCCCCCTTAGTCTAGTGATTTTTGAAAAAAATCATAAATTTGGATCTTTTTTTCCAATAATAATTTTGTTTAATGTAAACCAATTATTTACCAAGATCAAAACCTTGGGAAATATGCAGTACATATTACCACTTATCCATAGAAAAATGAAAATGGTAAGAAGTAAGATTTGTGAAGAATTATAGAAAAAATGCCACTAACTTTTTTATTTTTGATTTTTTGTCTAAGATCAGTTAAAAATAACAGGGGTTCCAGCGAAGAATAAAAGAATACAATCTTAAATACCTATGATTGTTCAGAAAATACTGTGTTTTTGAAGAAAAAATCATGTTAATGAAAAAAATAAAAATTTTGCAGGATTATATTGAATCAACTAGAAAAAAACATTTAATCATTAATTTATAATAATATTTAAAATAGGAATCTGGCCTTTTTCAGTCAGACTTTCCAGTGACTGAAAATTCAGAATAAATTGCATTGAAAGAAATATATAAATAGTTCAATTTTAAATAATCAAAAAAAATTCAACACATTATTATATGTTTCTTATTTTCGAAATTAGAGTATAGAAGATATACAATTGAGTACCCTCGGAACTAATTGCAATTACGTTTGAAAATTACAAAGCGATATGTAATTAAGGGTCACAAAGCTGGTCTGACGTTTGAAAAATCGCGTTGCTAGATTATAGGTCAAAAGGATTCACATTTTTTTTTTAATTCTGGCCAGAAAAAAAATAATTTGACCACACCCGTGACCTTGTTTCTTTGATCACTTAATAATCCTATAGTAGTGCTTAGGTACATAGCACGCAAGTTTGCTATTATTAATCGATTTAATGATCATTGAATTTATTGGACACCTGCCAACCTTTGGTAAACGTACTTTACAATCTTTTTCTATTCTACTGCAATCAATAAGAACTATCTATTAATTGCTTTGAGCAATTTATGGATTTTTCAGTATTTTTTAGCCTAGACCTTAAAGTATAAACACGCTCTAAAGACATTTGACAAACCATCTGTATTCATCATGTTCTAAGTAGTTTTATTATGGAAACAACAAATTTTTGGCAAAGTAATGATAATTTTTACTCTTGTTTTTTAATTCTTTATTTATTTATTTTTATTATTGCAGTATGTCTTCAATTAAATTATCATTTCAATGTAGTTAAGTTTTTGTTAGAATAAAAAGGAACTTTTCATGATTTTATGTTAAGTCTTTAACTACGTTGAGTCACTTATAAGAGATCATCCATAAATTATGTAACACATTTTTTGCCAATTTTTTCCCCAAATTTTTTCAAATATTTTTAGCCATGTCTTACTAAATACAATTGATTTCATTACTACCCGAGATGCCTGAATAACCACTCCTCTTTTTATGTATATAAAGAAACATGTGTTACATATGTAAAAAAGTAAATACAAGAATATCCAAGAAATAAATCAGCGCTGTCATTTTTACTGATCCAAATTGAAGAATTTTCAATTTGAAATCTATAAAATTGAATAAGATTCAATTTTAAATATTCAAAATTGAACTATTTTAAAACAAGCATTTAAAATTGCATCATTTTGTATTATAAACATTAAATATTGAGGAGTCTTCAATTGCAAATCATGGAAATTGAAGAATTTTCAATTCTATATGTTCAAAATTCAAGAATTTTCAATTTTAACTTTCAAACATTATAGACATTTCAATTTGGAAATCTTTGAAATTGAATTCTTTGAAATTGTTGACATTTGCTTTTAAAAATTATGTAAGTTTTAAGTATCACAAATAAAACTTCTGTAATTTTAATGAATTATATTTGAAATTTCTTCAATCTTCAAGATTTAGAGTGGAAAACTTTTTACCATTAATCTTCAAAATCATCCGGATTTAAGAATTTTTAATTGCAAATATCAAGAATTAAAGAATTTTCCATTGTAAATCTTCAAAATTTAACTACATACCCGTATTCCAAAAAACATTGAAAATTACATAATTCTAAACTATAAAAATTTCAAATAATTGAATCTTCAATTATACTCGTAAGTTTTAAAAATTTAAAAATTTTGAATTGCAAAGCATCAAAATTGAAGAATTTTCAATTATAAATCTTCAAAATTGAATTATACCAAAAAAAATGTTCAAACTGACATGCCTTTCAAATATGAATCTTTAAAACGGTAAGATTTGTAATTTTATACTTCCAAAATTAAAGAATTTTCAATTGTAACTCTTTAAAATTTTACAACAATGAACCGTGAATCTTTAAAATTGATTTAAAATAAAAGATTTGAAAGTTTTGAGATTTACAGTTAAAAATTATGTAATTTTGATGATTTTCATTTGACATTTTTTTAATTTGGAAGATTTAGAATTCAAAACTCTTGACTTTTGATCTTTAAAATCATCCAAATTTGAGAACCTTGATTTATAGTTACATAAAATTGAAGAATTTTCAATTGTAAATCTTCAAAATTGAACTATTCCAAAGAAAACAAACTTTCAAAATTGCATCCAAATCTTTAAGATAAAAATTTGAAACAGATGTTCAAAATTTCACAATTTTGAATTATAAACATTTAAAATTAACCAAGTTGGCGAATGTTTAATTTGTAAATATCTTTAAATTGTATAAAAATTGAAAACATCAAAAAGATTTAGAATTCCACAATCACTCAAAAGTTGTTTTAAATTGAAGAAACCGTTTCTTAACATATTTTTTTTATTTAACCAAAAAAATTTCATTAAGTCGAGAGAAATTTCTTTGAAACAAAATAATATTTAAATAAACATAATCTATATACACATTGCTCAAAGCTGAATAAAATAAAAGCAAAAATTTAATTAAAATGGACATTAAATTAAAATTGTATGAAAGCTGATGTAGCTATATTTTAATATTTATTTTAATTTATGATTATTAATTATGTTTCATAGTACTTTAAATTTAATGTTTCCTGAGAATACAACATTTTCTTAACATACATGAGAAAATTTTAAATGATTTTTTCAATTCGAAAATTAATTATAAGAGAAAATTATCAAAGATTTCAAAACATATAAAATGATTTCCTAATGTTTCGAAAAAGAATGGAGAAAATTGACGAGAAAATTTTTTTCAATCTTCCAAAATTACAACATTTTAGAAAAAAAATTGCGTAAACTTCAGTGACTTTTAAAAGTTTTGAGCAGTTTTGAAAATATTCCAAATTATTTTCAAGTCTGAAAAGTTTTCAAAAACTCTAAAATACAATGTAAATATATGATATTTCAAAGCTTTTTTAAGAATTTTGAAAGTTTTCAAGAAAAAGAAAAACTTTGCTTAAGATTCCTGGGCAAATTTTAAATTATTTGTTACTCAAAAGAATTAATTTTCAAAGAAAAGTTAAAAACATTCAAAAAATTTCAAAAGATGTCCAAACATGCTAAAGAAATCTAGAAGAGTTTAAGGAAATTTTATTAATTTTGGAAGGTTTTTGATAAGTTATGAAAAAATTCCAAAAAAAAAAAAAAATTTGGAAAGATGAAATTTTTTTTTAAAGATTCAATTTTTCAAGATTTTGAAATAAAATTGGAAAGTTTTATAAGAATTTTGAAATGTTTCAGGATAGGAACAAATTTTCTTAAGATTCCTGGAAAAATTATCAATGATTTTTTATTGTAAAAATTTAATTTTAAGCCAGTATTTGAAACAAATTTTAAACATATTGAAAGATTTCACAAATTATTAAAAAAGAATCTGGAAGATTTTAAGGCAAATTGTTTAATTTTGCTGACTCAGGCAACATTCGAATCATTTTAAAAGATACTTAGAAGGTTTAGAAGTCTTGAGAATTTTAAAAAACTAATTTAAAATTTGAAAATATTTCAAAAATTTGTAAACAAAATGTAAATTTTTGAATTTTCAAAGCTTCTTAAGAATTTCGAAAGGTTTCAAGAAATAAAAAACTTTTCTTAATGTTCCTGGGATAATTTTGAATGATTTATTATTATTATTTTTTTAAATCAAGGTTTACTTTCGTTGAAAGTTCATATATTTTCGTGAATAATCTAACTGCGTGGTTAAAATTTTAACAACTTTGTAAAAAAATCACATTTTGTTTGAATAATTGAAAATACATCATTTTAGTTAAAAAATTTTCTGTTTAGTTGAAAATGTAACTTATTTCTTTAAAATTCGTCATTTGTGGTATAATATTAATCTTCGTGATTGAAAATTCGTCTTTTCGGTTTAAAATTAATCTGTTTTTGTCGTCGATTGAACTATATTGTTGAAAAATCATCATTTTGTGGATGATTTTAACTGTTTTCTATTCAAAAAGAAAATCTTTTTTGATTGAAATATCAACTATACATCATTCGTTGAGAAGTAATATTTTTTGTTGGGAAATTCAACAACATGTTTAAGAATTGACCTTCTTTGTTACAAATTATTTTTTTTTGTTGAAGACTCATCATATTTGTTGAAAATTTATGTCTTTGACTAAAAATTTAATTATTTCGTTGAATATTCATCTTTTTTGGTAGAAAATTAATCTTCTTCATAGAAAATGAATCTATCTGGTTGAAAATTAAACTATTCGGTTTAAAATGAATTTTTTTGTTGAAAACTGATATTTTCTAGTTAAAAAAATTAAACTGTATTGTGGCAAAGTCGTCTCTTTTGGTAAAAATTTAAGATTTTTTGGTTAAGAATGCAACTGGTTGAAAATTGATCTTTTTTTACTGAAAATTCAATTAGTTGGTTAAAAAAGAACTTTTTTGATGATATTTGGATTTGACATATCTGAAACTTTCAAAAATCTTTTCAATTATTGTCAAGAATCTTAGTAAAGTTATATTTATATAACCTTAAAAACAAATGAACTTGAAAAATATACAGTTAATAAAATTTTTTAGTTTCTATTAAAAACTGCTTTTTTTTTGCTCAAACGGAAAAAACTACATGTAGCGTAGTGCTCGATTAATGATACTAGAATAATTTAAAAATTAATGAGAGGATTGAGGGCTACTTCATATTAAAGAATGATTTTTAATAATTTTAGAACAATTAAGAATTGTTCACGGAAAATGGGAAAAATTTGCTCGCTTTCCGGAAATTTTAAAGAGAGATTTCATAATGTGTCTCTTGGCAGACATGACTCTTTAGGTATCCCTAAAGTACCAGATTTATGATGAAGAAATCGATATACTACGTATAGGAGTATAAATTTGGACGTTTCACCGAGTTTCCTTGAGAGCTACCCACTGTAAAGAAAGGTTTCATTATTTTACCTCTGACATTTTTGTTCTGCTGAAACAGAAATTCATATTTCTTTTGTCAATACTGAGAAGGTTGAAATATTTCTGAAGAATGAAGACTATCTCTCGCAGAATGGAATATTTAGAACGAAAGCTCAAAAAGTTTCCAACAATTACTTGAATTAGATGTTAAATAATCAATATGTTATAATAAAACAGTATAAATAATATAAATAATTAAATAAAATTTATATTTAAAATATAGTAATAATATAATAATTAAATTGAACAATTAAACTTAAGAGCAGTTGAACCAAAATATGAATTAAAATTAATATTTTCGTATGCGATGCTAATTTTCAACTAATTCCAATTTTGAAAATTGGAATTAGTAATAAACGAAATTTCAAAGTAACGAGCGTTATCAATCACACCCTACGCGCACGTGTAGTTTTTCCATTTAAGGGTAAAAATATGAATTTGTTTTTAGAGTTATATAAACATAAAATTTGATAGAAAATGTTTTTGTTTCACAGGATTTTACAAAATATTAAGCGAAATTCCAGTCAGTTTAAAAGATATTTATGAATTTTAGAAGTTTGGAATAAATTAACATATAGTTGATACATTTTCGGAAATATTTTCAAGTTTTGAAATATTTGTAATCTCTTCGAAACTTTTGAAATTCCGTAATATATTTCAAAATGATTAGAATTTTTCCTAAAATTTCTTTAAAATTCTGCAAAATTAAAAAAATTGTGTTAAAATCTTCCAAAAACTGAAGAAAAATTTTAAAATCTGTTGAAACCTTTCAAAATTTTAAGAAGCTTTAAATTATTTTTGAATATTTTAAAAACTTCTAAATATCCCTTAAACTTGAATTTGTTCTAAAATTTTGCAAATCTGCAAAATAGAAAAATATTGCTTTAAAATATTTTAAATTCTTTTTCGAAATTTTGAGGAAATACTTTGAAATGTTTTTAAATTTTCTTTTAGAATTCAATTAAAAAAATTTTAATCATTTAAAAGTTTTCAATGAATCTAAAGAATTTTTTGTATTCTTTTGAGATCTTTTTGAATTTTAAAAAAGATTCGAAATTTTTTGAAGAAATCTTCGAAAATCTACAATTGGTTTTAAATTTTTTGAAATATTCTCAAGATTTACATTATTTTTTAATCTTTTCAAAACTTCTTGGACTTCTAAATATCTTTTAAAATAATTCGGGTTTCGTAATGTTTTTTATTTACTGAAAAATTTATCAAACTGTCTTATAATTTTACAGATTCTTTTTCGACATATTTTGAAAATTGGAAAGTTTCTTAAAATTCCTGAAAAAAAAATGTTTGCGGAATTTAAAAAGTGTAGAAAAAGTTGTAATAACTTTGAAAGATATAGCGAAGGTTTAGAAATTTTAAAAAGATTAAACAATAATAACAAATTTGAAAAGATTTTAAAAAATTTTTAACGAAATGTATATTTTTGAATATTCCAAAGCTTTTTAAGTATTTTTAATAATTAAAAAAAAATTTTTTTCAGTTAAACTATTAACTGTTGCTTTTTTTGTTTAGAATTCATCTTTTCTGTCGAAAAATTCAACTAATTGGTGTAAAGTTAAACTGCTTTGTTAAATTTTTTTTAAATCCTGCAAAATTAAAGAAATTATCTTAAAATCTTCCATATTATTTTCGACATATTTTGAAAATTTTGAATCTTCAAAACTTAAAATTAATCTTGAAAAATAAATCCTAAGTATATTTTAAAATT
>CAKNWT010303271.1:0-10899 GCA_932066315.1 Andricus coriarius | reverse complement strand
AAGATCAATTTTCTCGTAAAAATGAAGTAGCTACCTTTTTGGTTGTAAAAATTATTTTTTACAACAAAAAAAACATACTTTCTATAAAATTTGTTCAATTTTCAACAAAAGAAATAAACTTTCAACTAAAATAATGCATCTTCAAATAAAAACAAAACAAAAAAAAACATTTCACTAATTAGGTAACTTTTCAAACCAAAACGATGAATTTTCTATAAAAACAAGACAAATTTTCAACTAACAACGTACATTTTAAACAAAGAATAGAATATTTTAATTTCCAGTTAGAGAAATAATTTTCTGAATAAATAAAATAAATTTTCAACCAAAATTTGAAAAATGGGGTATACTTAAGTCTTTAGTTGAAAAATTAATTTTTAAATTTTTATTGAAAAAAAATTATTGCTAATATAAAAAACAATTTTCAAATATAGAAATGAAAATTTCGACCCAGAAGATTAATTTTCTACCAAAAAAGAATAATTTTTAAGAAAATACATGAATTTTCCATCAACATTTTTTATCGTTCTGTGACATTTTTACTGAGGAGGACCCCTATCCGTGGTCGAAACGTTTGCCAATTTTAACTTTTATGGAATGCACGTTTTAATTTGTAATTAAATATACTCATAAGACCCTAATGCCGATATAATAATTCTTTATAAACATTTTTTATTTTTAATGTAATTTTCAACCCAATAGTTGCTTCTTCAACCAGAAAGGTTAATTTTCTACCTGAAAAAAAAGATAGATTTTTAACCAAGTGGATGAATTTTCATTTAAAAAACATACATTTTTCACAAAGTATAGAATAGTTTAATTTTTAGTTAGAGAAATAACTTTTTAAGCGAATAAAATTAAATTTCAACTGAACAACTGAATTTTTTACCAAAAAGAATAAATTTGTATGAAAAAGAATCTCGACAAGAAATTGAGTTGAATTTTTAGTTTAAAAAATCAATTTTTAATAAGAAATAACTACTTTTAACCAAAGAAATAAAATAAAATACATTAATTTTAACTCAAAAGGTTAATTTTCTACAGAAAAATACAAACTTTGAACAAAATACATAAATCTTTAACTGAAAAAGTTAAATTTTCAACAAAAAATATATGAGTTAAATTTTAATGTAGAGAAATAAGTTTTCAAACAAATAACTTTAATTTTCGTAGAAGTATTTAAATTTCCATGAAAACAAATAAATTCTCTACCAAAAAGATTAAATGTCTATAGAAAAATTTCAAAACCAAATTGAGTTGACTTTTATTTTCAAAAAAATTATTTTCAATAAAAAAACGACTAATTTTGCACCAAAAGAAAGAAATGTAAGTAAGTGGAAAAAGTTGTTCTTCATATTGAATTCACTGGAGGAATTTCCACGCTATAATAAAGAAACTTCTGTAAGTCATGTACAACGTTCTCAAATAACATAAGATTTTCTGTAAAATCTATAAAAAATGTTGGAAAATGAACCAAGTTCTGTTTCTAAAGGAAAGGTAAGTTAAGTTAAGGTGTAAGGTATTAGTCCGCGCAAAGCACACATAATTTTCTATTATTTTTAAAAAGTAGACCATGCAAAAGTATAAACTATTTAAAATTAAATAATTCAAAGTTTCAAGGTTAGAAAATTTGAAATAAAAAATTGTCCAACATTTTTATTTACTTCCTACAAATTTATAAGCCCGCTTATTAATAAAATGTTACAATAACAAATTTCGATGAAACGGGGACCAGATATTATTTTGTACGGCCCTGACGTACTCGTACTTTAACTTTACAGCCAAGATTTTTTTCTCGATATTTCAACTGTTAGGTTAGCTGTGAGGTTTTGTTGTTAGCCATAGAACGCGTTAAGCGTAGTTTAGGTGGTTCGAAACCCGTCACAGCATTTTCGATTTTTAATAGCATTAATATCGTTAAAAGCGTGCGACTATATCGTATGTAAAATATCGTAATTTAATGTAATTGTTTAAGTTAAATTGTGTATATGCACCAATAATACACTTATCAATTGTATGATATGTGTGAGCATGTGTTTGTGAGTAGTGGATTTCCCCAGAATCTGTTTGTAGCAAGATTGTTTTTTTTCTGCTGGCGCACGAAATTTTACATGACTGGGACATAGAATTCACATATATAGAGAGGTAGACTTTGTTTTCTATGATTGAAACTGTACCTAACAGTTCGACTGATTTTACCTAACTGGTAGGTAACCTTTATTATCTCGTTGTATTATTTCTCACTGAATGGCGAATTAAATTTTAATGAATTTATATTAATAATTGAGGGTTCGGAACAAAGAATGGGTCGCACACTCGAAAACGCGGAAAAGTATTGTCCACGTGTCTCGTGCTATCCAAATTTTAAAGTTCAAAAAATTAAAATTTTAAAAATATGGTCATATGGAAAAGGGCAAGACGAAACTTTATTTGTATTTGCCTATTGTTTAATAATAATTAATTGCAAATTGAGACTGGTCGATAAGCACGTTTTTTTAGTTTCGGCAAAGAAAAGTATCAAGGAAACTTTCGAGTTGAAAGAACTTCCAGTGAGACATTTGTTTCTCACTAATAAAGTAAGATTTCTGGGAATTTTTAGATCGATTGGTTAAGAATTGACGGAAATATCTATTATGTAAGAAAGCGTCCTTTATAGGCAAGTACCGGCGAGAGTACAAGTGAACGTTGAGAAGCGCTTGCAATCGTAGATGGCGTCGCGTACTTTCTTACATAATGAATATTTCCGTCAATTTTCAATGAATCTATTTAAAAATTTCCAGAAATCTTGCTTTATTAGTAAGGAACAAATGTCTCACTGAAAGTTCTTTCAACTCGAAAGTTTCCTCGATACTTTCCTTTGCCGAAACTAAAAAAATGTACTTATTGACCGGTCTCAATTTGTAATTAATTATTATTAAACAGTAGAAAATTTTGATTGTTTTTTTCATTTTTTAGGCATTGTTAGGGTATACTGCGTGCATATACCAAATTTTAAACAGTTTCAATAATATTTAGCTGAGTTTTGACAATTTATGTTTTAAAACATAATTGAATTTGAGGAAATTTTTTTTTTAACTTTTTCATTTTTACAATTAAAAATATTCATCTGACAAAAAAGCTGAACATGCAAAAAAGTTCTGTCTTACCCTTTTCTATATGACCATATTTTCAAAAATTTAATTTTTTGAACTTTAAAACTTGGATATCACGAGACACGTGGACAATAATTTTCCGCGTTTTCGAGCGCACGACCCATTCTTTGATCCGAACCCTCAATTCATATTTTCACATCAAAGATGACCCTATTTCATTTTATATAACTGAAAGTGAAATTTTAATATAATGCCGTAATGTCCTCCATTTACCGAACTAAGTTATGTAAAATTTAACACACAAATTTTCTGTGCGACATCTTTACGACGTCCTATGTCCATGTCGTTAAGATATCTGTACGATATCGTAAAGAAGTCGTACGATCTGAAGATGTCTTTACGATATCGTAAAGACACCTTAACGACATGGGCATAGGATGCCATAAAGTTGTCGTAAAGATGTCGTAACGATGTCGGAAAGACGTCATCAAATTTGGTGTCCACTGTGTTGCTATATAATTCAATTAAAAGCAAACGTTTTTAAAACATTCATTAAATATAAATAATTGTTAAGAATAAAGTTTGTATATTAAGATTTCAAGCACGTTCAATAATTATTGTTTATTATCTCAAATATGTAATGCAGTGCATTCAGTTATTATTTGAGCATTTATGCAATTATGTTTTGTAATTTCCTCAATCTTTTACTTTAAAATTGTTATTTTCTAAATTGACTTCAGTATTTTTATTTAAGTCCAAACCGTGATTCGATCTAGAAACTAGAGAAAATCTGGACGGTCTTCATATATTGAAATTCATTATGAACTCCTAGATAGCGCCAAGACTGGGACTAGACAGCAGAAAGCCTTAAGTCAAACACTTAGCAAAACTAGACATCGGCAGGATAGAGCCAGGCTAGTATTCCGGGAGTAGACAGGCTTGATAAAAACTGTACTGGCTTCAGCATGATTCAAGACTGCCATGAAATTTTTCCACACGGGAAGAGATATTCACAAAAATAAATAATATAAAAACGTAATTGCAAAAACTAGCAGCTCAAATATCATAACTTGCGAAATAGATTAGAAAAATCACCATTGTCAATAGGAATGTGCAACGAGAAGAAAATTACTTGAATATAGTGTGTTTGTTCCCACTTTTAGTTTAACGTGAGTCTTGGGGTTTAAATCGAACTACCCCAAATTTAGCGAAAATGATGTGCGAAACACAGATTGTAAAATTTAACATAATATATTTGAAAACAACAGAAATGTTAATACATTACAATTGATTGTGTGAATAGTAAAACAAAGAAGTAAGTTTAGTGAATAGTGAAGTGGTTATCGGAGGTAAATGTTCGGTAAAAGCGACGAAAGACGAAAAAATTACAAGTCCGAATTTTGAATTGCGAGTCGAAAAATACGGAGCTTGTTGCTCTACCGAGTGCTAATTTTTATCTGAAGAAAATTCGGGCGTCGAGGGTGCATGGAGGTACGAGAGTTGGGTAAGTTGACGAATTTGGAAGAGAGGGAAAAATTTGGCGTAGGAGAGATTGACAGGACAGGCCCATTGCAGGGGGTGGATCGGAAGGGCTAGGTAGAGGACCTAAGGCAGTGGTCGGCAAACTTTTTGCTCTCTTTTCAGGTATGGTCAGGTTCGTCCCGGAATAATTTTTTCTACTGCTTTTCGGTCTGTTCATGAACCTCAGTGTGAGTGAGCTTACTCCGGCAAGGGTCTTTTGTCCACAGGCAGGTCAATGTAAGGAAATTTAAAAACTTTTAATTTTTCAACTAGCGATTTTAAAATAGCATTATCAGCATCTACGAATTTTTCCGATTCCAATGATATATCACTTGCATAGAAAAGTTGAAAATTTGAAGGAGATCAATATCAAGAAACTTTAGCTCAATATTCAATTTAATACTACATTCTTCTCAAATGTTCAACTTTTATACATAAATTACATATCGTTGGAATCGGAAAAATATGTAGATTCCAAATACATAACTTTTAAATCGCGGATTGCAGAATTAAGAAACTTTCAATTTCAAATTTTTCTTCCATTTTCCAACAAAGGAACCCTGAGGGAAGGGTTGGTCTGCCCAAGCTCGCAGGTACCTGACCAGAAAGTAGGTCCTTGGTCAGGCCGGTCAGGTTACCCTGACTTGGTCAAGAGCATGCCGACCACTGACCTAAGGAGACCCTTGCGAACTTTCTCATGATTTGAGGAAACTAAATGAGCAAGCTGACCCTCAATAAAGGGATTCACAGGATAAGCATAAAACTTTACAATTTGAAACGAAGGATATTGAAGACAGATGCTCAAAGCTGTAAAGGGCTAATTTTCAAAGGTACGAGAAAGCACGTTCATATCATAAAATCAAATAGCCTAAAGGAATTTAACTGAAACTATACAAACTTCTTAAAGGTTGTCGCAATACAATAAGAATGAGAAAGTAAAAATGAATTTATACAGCTTCAAGCTTAGAGATTAAAAAAAAAATCCTTATAATATGCAAGAATAAAATATATACAATAGTCGAAATATTAAGTTAAATTGTTACGCAGTAACATAGTGCTTTGCGAAAGTTCCCATTTAAAATACTCTAGCATTTATGGCGTTCTCGAGATATAAGCGATTAATTAAATTTTCATAATCAATTAATGATTAAATTACCGTTCAATATTTTAAAACTTTTTTTTGCCTTTTTGTAGACGAAAAGGAGAGGAATATAAGTTCTCGTCCCGCTTATTCGATGAGAACAATAGTTTTGGCAAAAAAAGCGCTAATAGGTAAAATAATGGAAAAAAATACGCCCGCTTCACGGGCACATTCTCATTGCTCGCTGGGCGCGCGGCTCGCTCCGCTCGCAAGTTTGAGCGCGCCTGGGGCGCGCGACTGTTGGTTCTCGCGCTTCGTGTTCGAGAACATATTCATCTCGCGCTCGATGACACATTTACCTCGCGCTACACGCTGGGTCTTTGTATCTTCCACACATTTGTGCACAGATCTTTTAAAATTAAAGGTGAAAGCGTCAACAACTGTAATTTGATGATTGTGAATTCACTTTTGTTAAAGCTCCTTCGGCTTTAACGAATGCATTCTTATCACGTATCTCGTGCTTCGCACTCGATTTTGTCCAAAATGTGAACTTTTCTACATTATGTTCATCACTAATATATCTAATGTATATTATATTTATTTCTGTACCTCGATCTGGTACTGCTTATTCAGATATTGCAAAATAATGAACAATTTTTATTTTCCATGATGACTTTAATATTTTCTTCTTACTTTGCGCTAATTTTTTTTCTCAGCTGCCCTAAAAGTGCGCCGAGTTTGAGCGCGCAAATCAAAAACTGTGATTCGAATCCCTCATAAACTACAATCATACAGTGAAATTAAACATGTTTTTTTGAATTTGACTTTGAAGAGGGCTCTCAAAGCACCTACGGCCTTGACGATTATATTCTCATTGCCATACTCGCGCTTTGCGCTCAATATTTAAGTTATACAGACGATTGCATTTAAAAAATAAAACCATGTAAACCAAATGAAACGGAACATTTTGTTTCCAAATTTGAAAATGCTCTTACTTTTCGAATTTCGATCGAATAAAAAAATTTTATGAGGATAGTTTCGAAATATATTTTATATCTAGTAAAATTTTGATTAAAATTTTTCAATCTAACAGAAATTTTTTTTTTCTATTTTTTGGAAATTTTCAAAATGTTGAAACGCATATAACTTTTTGAATTCTTATCGAAATAAAAAATTCCATTCGATAATTTTCAAGAATCTCCCCCATCTAAAAGAAACTTGGACAAAAATTTATAAAACTTGAAAAAAAATTTTTTTTAATTTTGCAAATACTCTAAAATTTTTTATTTTGGTTGGAAATTTCTGTTTTTAAAATGTTTTTTTACGATTAAAACAAAAACTAAGCGTCCTGTCGAAAACTGGTTGAAAACATATTTTGAGTTGTTTTTTGGATGAGCAACTTCAATCTATTTATTCTTTTTTCATAGCTTGTGTCGTTTGTGCAAAAATTTAACTTTTTTATTTTTAATGTTGTTTTCACGAATAAAACAAAAACCACGAATCCTATCAAAAAGTAATTTATAACAAATTTGTAGATCTTTTTTAGGTGCACGACTTTTATCTCTTCATCTTTTTTGTGTCTTGCATAGTTTGACAGAAAAATTGAGTTTTTTATTTTTTATTATTTTTAGTGCAATCAAAATTTGAATTTTTAATTTTTCGAAAAAATTTAAAAAGTTCTCATGATAATCTTGTACGGCTCTCAAAAAGAAACGTTTTTCTCCTCTTGACTTTTTTTCATATCGTGCGTTATTCGGCTTAAAATGTTAATTTTCGTTTGTTTTTTTGGATTTTTAAAATGCTTTAACTCTGATAATTTACATTTTATCGAAAAATGTAATGAGGATAAATAGTTTGTCTTTTTGCTTACTAGTAACAACCATACATAGAATTTTCAAATTTTGAAAAAAAGTGGTCTCAACAATTTTCAAAATATGCTCACTTTTTGAATTTTTATCCAAAATATCTGGTTAACAAACTTAACCTTCATTTTTGGAATCTGTGAGTGCCGCAACGTAAAGAGCAGTTAAAAACCAGGGATCGAAAAGTTGGACGATTACATTACACTCTCATGAATGAGAATGTAAAAATTAATCTCCTTTCTGTGCTGAGTAATATTGTTTTATTTGAAAAAATTTTTGATAGAATCGAAGATATGAGTTGAAACGAAGAATTTTCATAATGGTTGCTATACATCCTACGAGGTTGGGATAAAGTTCAAATAATTTCCAAAGTGAATTGGAATCCATTCATAATATATATATTTTTGTTTAAATTTTTATTCCCTGCAGAATTATAAATGTTAATTTAAAAAAAAAAATTTCGGAGATCGCCCGTCATTTGGTACAATAGGCTCCCTGTTCCCTGCTGGGCTGGCATGAGCACGTGGCCCAAAAATGGTCACTGGAGGGTCACAATGCAAAGGCGTACCCGCTTTTCCCCTACAGAACGCTTTTGTGTTAAACGTTTCATAATAAAACAAATTCCTTTCGAGATACAGGACTACTAATTAAAAGGCGTTTTTCGTTCGTAAATTAAAATGCTTCTATCTTTAAAATTATCAACTCATATTTTCGATTCTATCAAAACTTTTTTCAAATAAAACAATATTACTCATGTCGTTAAGGTCCCAGTGGGCAACAAATTTGACGACGTCTTTACGACATCGTTATGACATCTTTACGACAACTTTACGACATCCTATGTCCATGTCGTTAAGGTGTCTCTACGATATCGTAAATACATCGTCAAATCGTGCGACGTCTTTACGATATTGTAAAGACACCTTAATGACATGCACATAGGACAGGGCTCACCACTTGAAGCAGGTGCCGACTGCCACGACAAGTGCACGACTGCCACCAATTTTTTCTGTCATTTTTTTCTTCGATTTCCAGGAATCCTGGAAAGGGTTAACAGTCGGTACGGTCGCGGCTCGTTGCGGCTCATTGTTCACACCGAAGGGTCTGATTTTTTTCTACTTGTATTCACAATACATTTTATTTTTTCACTTCAAACTGTAATTTACCGTGAAGGATTAGGGACCAGTCCAACGACAAGATTTATGAGGGCCTGTTATCGGGCCTGTTTGACCTAATCTCGCGACTGCCACTCTCAGTATTTGCAGTCGCCGACAGCCTTTTGGTGAGCCCTGACATAGAATGTCGTAAAGTTGTCGTAAAGATGTCGCCAAATTTTGTGCCCACTGGGGGGTCTCATCGAATAAGCGTGAGAAGAACTTGAGCATTACATTACTCTTACATTCCCTTCCTTTTCGTCTGCAAAAATGCAAAAGAAACAGTTTAAAAATATTGAACGATAATGTAATTATTAATTGATTATGAAAATTTAATTAATCGCTTAAATCTCGAGAACGCCATAAATGCCAGAGGGGTATCACGCAGATTCAGAATCAGGAGATCAGTCTGAATAAGAATCATTAACAACATTGCATATCAAACGCGAATCCGACAGAAGTGGGTATGGCGTCCGGACTACTTGGCCCAGTTGATGAAATTCCTCAATCTCATCATTACCACAAGAAAAAGTCTCCCTTCTGGTGCCCCGAAGATCAGTGTTCGATTCTCGCCAGAGTTTCTTTCTTGTAACACGATTTTTTCTGTATCAGCTTAAAACATAATTATATTATAATCTTATATATATAATAAGTATTGGTTATTATTATTATTTACTTATATTATAATCTGCCGACAATGGCATATTTTCCTATTTTCTATAGGAAAAATTAGAAATAAGTAGAATCCACATAGAATGATTGCCTTCCTTATTTTGTTCTGTAAACTTCAAAGTCTTTTCTAGGGATTATTGAAATTTTCTTTTGATATAAGTACAATTATTAAATTATTTATTATTTTATTTTTTAGTAAACTTAATAACTCCACAATTTAATATTCAGAATAGTAATTTCTGCAATAGGCTTATTGTAAAAACCAATATAATATCAAATTTCACTACCAAAAAATTGTCAGTGTAGAACTAAAAAAGGCTTCTATATTTGTATAAGTCATTTTTTATATTACAATTTAAGAATACATTATTTCTTAGGCATTTAAAACTTGTCACGGGCCTTCCATAAACCACGTGGTTTCTTTAGGTGTGTGCGTGGGGGGGGGCGAAAGGCCACGTTGGTCTACACGGGGAGGAGGCGAGCCCGAGCCACGTGATTTTACACTTAGGTGTTAAAAAAAGTAAAACGGACGTGTGTGAGTGGCTAGTGGCGCCATTTTTTGATTGAGATTTTTCTTTAAAAAATTTTTTAAAAAGAAACCTCCTAATTTTTTATTTTGTTTTCATTTTCGTTTTACAAGAAATAGAAAAAAGTCACGTAGCACCTTAGGGATCGGGGGGAAGGGGGGGGGGGGTGCCTGACGAGAATGGCACGAACTACTCAGGTTTGTTCCCCAAATCGGAACCCCTCTTTTATAAAGCAAAGAAATCTTTTAGGAAGAAATTTAAAAACATAATATTAACAAGTAGGCCAGGCGGCAGAGCAAAAAAAGTGGTCATTTTCGACATTAATTCCGACTAAAGAAATTATGGTTTTAAAATGTTCTTTGGGTCAATATAAGGAACCGTTTTCGTTATCCCCCTTCCCCAACCTCTGCGTATCTTTTGGCAGTGGCGTAAACTTTCAAAAAACAGTTTTTTATTTATAACTCGTTTGTTTATGGTTTTTTTGCAAACTCCGCGTTCACAAAAATTAAAGTGCATAAAATTCTACATAAAAAAGGTTGTATTGATTTTTTTCATACGACCCATATTTTTCGAATAATAGCTGGGCAAAGTCCAAAAATTTGTAAAAAATGTTGGAAACTTGCACTTATACTAGTTCTGAAATGATGTTGGACAAATTTATGGACTAATTGTCGGTAAGATCAATGCTAATAAATAAATATTACATTAACAACTTATTTTTTATTTTTATAAATAACTTTATTAATGGAATAAATGTTTTTATTATATACGGGTTTCACAATTGCGAGTCTATGTATGTTAAGTATTTGCGACCATTAACTCGAAAAATTTGGAGAACAGCTTAGTCCCTTGGTCGTTGGAATATTGAGAAACATCTACATACATCTATGGTTGATTTTGAACCAATCTATTTAGATTATTACATTTTTCAAATAGAAAAAGAAACAATCGAAAGTTTAATGTATTTCTAAAATTACTAATATTTAATGC
>CAKNWT010303267.1:0-10110 GCA_932066315.1 Andricus coriarius | reverse complement strand
AATGGAACAGTTAAATTTTCAGCTTAGAAATTTAATTTTTAACAAAAAGATAACGAATTTTCTAGGATATGCTTCAATCTTTAACATAATAGTAGCATTTCTGAGCAAAAGATATGAATTCTAAACCAAAAATATAATAGTAGACTTTTCAATTAAAAGAAATCAACTTCAAAACAGAAAATAGTTGGATTTTTTGCTGGGTTCTATTAATTCAGTTCACATTTAGGCGAAAGAACAAGGAAGAGGGTAAGTTCCTTAAAAACAGGGAAAAGAGGAATTTTTATAAAGGGCAAAAGCGGGAATAGGAAAAAGATTGTGAAGTCTGTATTCAGATGATTTACTTGTAAAATTAAATCACTAATTTTCCACAGCCCCAAAGGAATCTTTAAGAAATGTATAAACATTTCCACAAAGGTTCTAAATCTGGTTTGACAGTAAACATTCTCCGGGAAATAATTTTCACCAGTGATTTAAAAATAATCTCAACAGAACATTTCGATTGGTAACAATCCATGTTGGTTGTATAGAGATAAAGATTCGAGTCTGTACAAGTTGGGATTTGTTTGCGAACAACGTTTCGCGTTTCACGTTTATCCAGTGTGCATTCAAGTTTGTCCTAATCGTCGATCAATTAAATCGTTAAGCGCCCACGTAGAAACCGTCACGTCGCAGAGTGCAGCGTTTCGTATCCTTGGGGCGGATTTATAAGCGTATCGCTAGGCAAGAATCGCTATCGGATGACAGAGCAGTGAGGGAAAACAATAAAAGTATATAAAATGTGGATGTGAGAACGTGGGCGCTTTTTACGTCACCATCGGTCAAACTGTACTTATGTGTCAGGTGTTCTTTTTTCAAATGGGTGGACCAGCTCATTACGAATGTCCTCATTGGAGGACGTGTCGCTTAATCGGCTTAGCTGCTACTCAGGTAGCCCTGAAAACCATACTTTATCTTATATCAATGTTCAGCAATTTCATATTTCAATTTCGTCCTATGGAGTAATAAGGAATGTTCATCGAAATATGAGAGTTAAATTTATCAATCTGATGAATGTTGATACCATTTTTTAATTTACTTAGTTTCCCAAAATTTGAACAGGCAGAGTTTACATATTACGTGAAGCTCTGAAGGGGAGAGTGGAGTTCACCCTAAAGTCACAAAATGTCACGTAGGAGGGAGATCGCAAAGGTTTTGTAACACGTCACGTTTCTCTCATCAAGAAATAAAATTTTAATCTGTGTGGATACATTAAAGAACAATATTATCGACAAAAAAATTTAGTATTTTATAAGCCTGTCGTCTAAGTAATCTGTTAAGTTAATCCACCGTCTAAGTTAATCATTAATTTATATCAATTTTCTTAAATCAACGGGTCCAAATGACAAGGTTCCATCTCGCAGAGACCAAGTGAAAAGTGCTAACTTGCATGGCGAACTCTCGAAGCTTCAAAACCCCATATAAATTGTATTGGGAAGATCAAAGCCCTTAAATCTGTGGCATATTTTCATTTGCATGCTCCCACATCAGGAACATAAGGGTGGCCCGAAAAAAACAATAGTTTCGATTTTTGTATGCCTGCCGGAGTTCCCCATAAGAATAGCATGGGATAAAAAAACATCTTTGGAAATTCCGTCCAAAACGTGAAAATGTATAATAAAGTATAGGCAATGGTTTTGCGATATCATCAAAACTCTTTGAGGAAAAAAAATCCATCATTAATTATAAATTTCAACCCCTCTGAGCCCCATTTATTCTCACGCAAGTGCAACAAAGATTTTGCGGAATATTGCCCTTAATTATTACTTGTTTTTCATAATTCCTCATGAATTAATAAAGTACCAGATTGTATGTATTTTCAAATTCATTTTTAATTATTTTAACACTTTTTGTCTACTTGAACAATTTTATTTTTAAAGAATATCTCGAATTAAGAGTATTTTATGAATGATATGGTCTATTTAATGGACTTACAAAGTGTATCTATTTTTTTAAATTGTTTCTTTATTACTTAACCAATTTTTTTTTATATCCAACTTTTTAACGGAAAAAGGTAGACTTTGCAAGTGAATTCTTATTGTTTAAACAATTTATTCTCTCATAATATTACAAAATAATAGCATGTGTGTAATATTTTTGCCTGATTTATGCATTTTAAGAAAGAATTTTTGATTTAGATTGTCTATTTATTATTTAAATAATTTATAATTGTTTCAATGCAATTTTTGATAAGAAAAAATCTGAAGATTTGTTTTTGATAGATAGGTATACCAATGTATACTGCTTCGCAGTTTGTGCATGGAGCACTGTAGACTACATTGGACATTGTTTCTTTTGGAACATAATCTTTTTTTGATGTGAAAATTGATATAAAATCGTTTATGTTACGGAATGCAGGTTTTATGTGAAAGGGTTTGAGGATGCTAGACATTTTTGCAGATAGTCCATGCCCATAGGGTAGTGAGATGTAGCGATGAGGTTGTTGAGTATGCTGTCCTCCTGTATTTCGGGAGGATGTATTATTGAGTGTGTGTATGCGGCTTGTGTCAGTTGAAGCACGTTGTGTCTGTTTAACTGTATCTGTATTTTTTTTGTTATATGCAGTGTAATGTCTGTTTGACGACTGTGTTGATAAAGGGAAGAGGATAATTATTGTTTATTAAGACAGTTTTAATTTTTTTTAAATATTGTTCGTGGAAACCTTTGTGAGATAAGGTTATCGCTCGGTCAACGAAATTATCGATAGCGTTAAATTTATATTGATGCGAATGACGTAAAAAGTAATTGAGGTAAAGGCTTGAAGCCGTGGGTCTTTGATTATACCCAAATTATTGACTTTCGAGCAATATTCCCATGGTTACTTTCATGGTTAAACATATTTATTCATGAGGAATTCCATGTCAAATCATCTACAGAATTTCAGCTGTTGTTAGTAATTTTAATAAAACTTCCAGTATGTGTTCTCTCAGGTGTTGAAAGAAAAACCGTAAAATAATGTTTGAAAAATTCAAAAAACTTTAGGAGATATTGAAAATTGAAAATCTTGGCCTTTTTTTAACTTTCATAACTTTGGTGATGTTGATGCTATTGAGGTTTATTCTCTTCAACTTTTTCGTAATGAGGCGCAGTTTTGAAGAAATGTTTTTTGAAACAAGAAATTTCAAAAACTTTTTGGATTGTTTAAAACACAAACCTTTCAGCTGAATTTTTAAAGAAAGTCCACTTTTAATTAAATTTTTTTTGTATTGATAGGTTGCAATGTCCTCTATAAGCCCTGTAAATATGAAAATGTAATCTCTCTTAGTTTTCGAGAAATAATACAAAATGTAAGCCGTGGCATGATGTGCCCAGCGACCGAGAGTCTGAACTCTGAAGTTCGTGCATGCGATTGTAATATTCGTCAATTGTTCATCATGGTTCACATGGTTTTTCATATCGTGTGCATCGTTTCGGCGTAAGAATTCAATTATTTCTTGAAAACTAAGGGATATCCAATTTTGATATTTTCAGGGCTTGTAGAGGACATTGTAAGCTATCTATAACCAAAATTAAAGAAAATAAAGTCAATTTTTTTTAGATATTCAGTTTAAAAATTTAATTTTGAAAAATCCAAGCAGTTTAAAAAATAATTTTTTTAAACTAATATTTCTTCAAAACTGCGTCTTATTACAACTTATTTAAAGAAAAAACACCGTAATAGCATAAAAATCACCAAAGGTATGAAATTTAAAAAAAAGGACAAAATGTTCAATTTTAAATATGTCCGAAGTTTTTTAAATGTTTCAAAAGTTATTTTAAAGTTTTTCTTTCAACACCTAAGAGAACGGATACTAGAATTTTCATCGAAATTACTAACAATAGCTGAAATTCTTCAGCTGTTTTGACATGAAATTGCTGCCATATAAAGTATGCGCTACAAAGTTGGCACTTTTTTACTTAGGGTGCAGTCCCATGGAGGTAGATTAGTAGAATGATGGAACAGTTTTGACCAATAAGGTGCCTGTACAAGATCTAGCAGTCACCCATTCGTCAAACCTATTCCACTATTCTACTAATCTACCTCCATGGGACTGCGCCCTTACAGTAATACAAAAAAGGACATGGCGCAATATAAGTATTACTTTTAATTAACGTTACTATTTCAATTCCTAGTTGCAACAGTTTAGAGCATAAATTTCGAGAAAAAAATATTTAGAAATAACGAGGACCTGATCACTCTTGAAATCTGGTGTGAAATCCTTCATGAAATCTTTGAAATCATTATAAAATCTTCAAAAGTTTTGTGAAATCTTTGATATCTTTTAAACCCTTTTGAGGTTTCTAGAAATCCCTTGAAATCTTTAAAAACCTCTATAAATCTTCGAGATCTTTTGAAATCTTTATAAAATTTGGTGATCTATTTTCTAAATTAATAGAAAAGGTTTCTAAATTTGCCAATATTATTATAATAAATAAACTCTCAACTCTAAACAATCCTTTCTTCAGTGTTTTGAAATTTTCATGTTAAAGTAAATAGAAGTTCCCCGAGGACGATTGCCACATTATTTTTAACCTTGTGGAGTGCCAACAAGAGTGCAGAATCTACGTGAATTAACATTTTTTATCACTGCAACTTAAAAAGGTCAAAAATGAAAGACGCTGTGAATTAAAAAAAAGAAAAAATGAATTTTAAAAATTAGATAATAAGAAATACGCCAACTGACAAATTTTGAATTAGTATTGGTATTAGACTACATCTGAATATAATAGACCCAGTGAACGATGAGCTTTAAAGTCTTAAAAAATGTTATGTATTCAAGTGAATACATTAAATTTTTAATCTGAATATTTTTACACTCAGGAAGATCATTATATGATTCAATGAAAGATTTCTTAAATCAGAAACAACTGAGATTCTTCTTAGATGTTTGGCCAAAATATTGTTCTTCAAATACCGTAAATAATTCGATTGAATTACCCAATTATCCTTAAATATCCAAGGAAGCAATTATATTGAATAAGTGAATTCGAGTTCAGATTTTGTAGGTCTTTAATTTAGTTCTTATAACTTTTTTAAGCAAAAGAACATCATAAATAATACCACTCAACTGTCGAGCTGAACTACAACTCATCAAAGTCCCCAGGTTTATTTTCTCATTCGCGCTATCTCACGTCCGGAATCTTAGCTCATCAGGCTATAACTCGGTCTTTTTCGACTCTAGGACTCTGTGTAATTGAGACATGCATTATTCAACGAGCGGACGAATCACTATCTGAAACATTTAGGGTGCCAGGTTCGAGACCTGTTCTCGAAACGAGCCTTGACAATTCCATCCTGTCTGCAAGTGCTAGATATAGACGTTGGAATAGGCTAAACTCTGCTCATGCGTTTTGTACGCAGTAGCGTGGGCGCATTCGTGTCCGCGTGCGTACAACAAATAACATTCTGGGCTGACGGTTATTTTTTATTGGCTATTGCCGGAATAAAGACGTTGATGGGCGGGTTGGGAGTGGGAAGTATGGCGCATCATTGTGTTCATAGGTTTGTTTCTGTAACGAGCATCCGCTGACAATAATAAAAGATAACGATGACACTGTCATTGTATAAATCAAAATATCCAACCACGTGAGTCTAAGCTCGGTTGAATCTGATTTAAAGGCTTTCTAAACTTTTTTCAATTTTCCTTAAGTAATTTCATCTTATTACTTATTTCCGGAAGTTGTAGAAATAATTTTCGAGCCAGAGATTATAATCGGATAAGATAAAATCGATACGTGGATCCATCAAATTAAATCGCATTTCCTGGAGTAATAAAGAATCCGACAATCGTCATGTTCGTGCAAGTGTCGCAATTATATCTGTCTTGAATTTTCATAGCATCTGCACCTTAACATTTTGGCGTTTGAATTATTCATGAGCAGTTATGGAATAAAGTGGTGCCTATCGACCAACATTGAAGTCCCTCTGGGTCAGAAAGCATATCAAGATGAACCTTAATCCATCACCACATGATCAATTCTACTTCTCCATATCCAAATTTTATCGAAATTAATACGATATTGGATTTGTAACTATTAAGAATGAGTGAGTCATGCGTTGCACTAAAGCAGTTCGGCATTCGGTATCTAAAACAGAAACAAAAGATTTCTTATGCTTTAAATTATTTTGAACTGTTTCGCCTAATCAAGGCAATTTAAGCACGTCAGTCTCTGCCATTTTAGAAACATGTTTCGTTTTAAGAACCATTAATTTCAACAGTAATTATAGACAATTAGAAGCACAACAATTAGTGAAGCCCTCAAAATGCATAATCACGCCTTCTCGTTTAGCCACGGAACCCATCGACTCGTGTTTATACCGGCTCCTTTTCTACTTTGCTAAGGCGCATATTCACTATACAACTAAGGCCCAGCCTAATGATGGCATTCAAACTGGATGATGTTAGTTTAAAAAATTGGACAGCTGTGTTTTCTTAAAAAACCATTTTTCAAACATAATTTATCGCATGAAAGAATTTGATGAAACTAAAAATATGTATTATATATACTGTTTGTCTTCAAATCTGAATTAGTTAAATTTGACTAACAATAAGTCAAATATAAGTGACGTTCAGTCACATTAATACGTTCGGATTCTACCTACAAATCGTTAGTCAATTGAACTCGTGAACTATATGAAGAGCTAACAATTTTAACAATTTTTAAACAATTAACAATTTTAACAATTTTTTTTATTTTACGCATAATTTGGCCCCCTATCATTATCCTGTTACCGTTTTTCCGTAGGATATGCACGAAACGATATATTTGAAAAGAATTTTGTGGCTGAAAATAGCAAAAAAACCTTATTTTTCAAGAACCATAAGTTTTGAACTATGATACTCTAAACATTTTTTTTCGATTTACGTATAAAATCCTGCACTACAACTTTCTTTGTGGCATCATTAACGTAGCTTTACACAAAAAAGAAGTATTTTCAAAAAACTGAACACGAGTAATTTGCCCTGAAAAATAGGTCAAAAGTAGTCAACTTTGGGAGGCTATAACTTATGTCCTATTAGGGCTAGGTTTTGTTTTTTCCCTAGAATCAATCAGAATTACGTCTACTTTAATTAACATCTAGAAATTTTTTTCCTAAAATTAAAAGGTTCAGAAGTATAAATACAAACTTCAGAATCGGGTTTTCAGGGCCTTTTTCGGAGAAATCGAGGTTCTTTGAAATCTCATAACTTGGCCCTATTAGCGATGGAAGGTTTTTTCTTCAAAATTCTGAGAATTTTCTCTAGTTTAGTTTTACTGTTAAAATTTTTACTCTAAAATCCAATCGAGCTGGTCAGTCTACGCAAAGA
The DNA here is from genome assembly GCA_932066315.1 of Andricus coriarius. Taxonomy (NCBI): domain Eukaryota; kingdom Metazoa; phylum Arthropoda; class Insecta; order Hymenoptera; family Cynipidae; genus Andricus; species Andricus coriarius. The sequence goes on along the minus strand of CAKNWT010303267.1, from coordinate 2,785 downwards.
CGATTTTTGGAACTTTTTCCAAACATATTTCCGGGACGCCTACATATTCAATAAGGTGAAAAGACCTTTTTTCATACGAGATGCCTAGGCTAAATTTGAATATATATCTTAACTTATATCATTTGTATATTAATATATATAACAAACACCGCAGGGTCCCACTAAGAGCAACTGCCATCTGAAAATGACCCTGGCTCCCAGTAGAACCGCGGTAAATCACACTTATGGCCACGTCTCACAACCATGAGATTAGTGGCCGTAGGACACGATGAAATCGCAATGACAAGCCGACGAAACCCTCGTGTGTCTTGAAGGTTACGAACCACTGATAGTTTCGCACCTCCGAGAGCAACTATAACAAGGACAATTACTTGTACTGAATATTTTGGGTACAGTTGTTGCAGCTCCTTTCTAAGGTCTTGATACCTCTCCTCCTTTTCTTTCTCCTTGGCAGTGATGTTGTATTGAGACGGAGCCGAGAATTCGATGACGAATATGGTTCGTTTATCGAAGCCTTGGAGAATAATGTCAGGCCTCGAGTGTGCAACGGAGACTGCTGTCCGAAAATCGTAGTTCCAGAAAATTTGGCACTTCTCGTTTTGGACAATTGACTCTATCTCCCTTGGACCGATCGGCAGGGCAGGGTCACGGCCAACACCGTAAGAGTGACGAAGATGGCAATAAATCACTCTTAGGACCGCATTATGTCTGTAGATATACGTCGTTCCTGCGTGGGTGGGACAACCCGATAGTATGTGTTCTAGGTACTCAGCGTGTGCATGACACGCTCTGCACCTATCGCTTGGAACTTCTTGACATAAAATGCGGTCACGGTATACTAAGGTGGAAAAAAACGTCCTGGCATGCGAAAATGAAATCTTCTGTACCTGAATTAAGCCCTTATGATCTAAAAAAAGTAAAAGTTTGTTCCTTCGACAAGGACTGTTTTTCTACATTCCTGTGAAAATTTCCGTGCATTTTCTTGCCCAGTAGCTGATGGTGGAATTTTTAAACTTCTGCTTTCTTCACTTGGGCTTTCAGAAGTAAAGATGCAGGCTAAGGGTCTCAGCCGCATGCTCCGTCGCTTTGAAAGGGACGCTCCCTTGCCAATAATCTCGTGATTCCTGACCATTTTAGGAGAGGATCTTTTCCATTTGCAACAATGTAAGCTGTACAATAACAATACGGTTATTAAGACACTGGAGATTCAGAAGTTCGCGTCCGCCTTGACGGCGTGAAATGTATAATCGCGGAACTGACGAATTGATATGCAAGCTTTTATGCATATGCATGATTTTACGCGTGGTGATATCAAGGGCCGTAAGCACGTTTTTCGTCCAGTGAACCACCCCAAACGAGTAGAGTAGAACGGGAACGGCAAGCATGCTAGTCGCAGATACCTTGTTCAACGCCGACAGATTTGAGGACCAAATCTGCCGAAGAAGATGCTTGTATCTGCTTCGGAGAGACCCAGGTTTGTACAGTTCTCTCTAGTGTTAAGATGTCTAATAATACTTACATCGACAAGCTCAGGGTCCTTGGTAACGCCAACAATGTTTCCTTTCTTGAGATGAATTTTGGCAAATTTATCCAATCCAAAGTCCATCGCAATCTCTCCTGTGTACTTCTTGATGATATTTATAGCAGTTTGAAGTTTGCTTTTAACAAAGGCATATATGTTAAGGTCATCCATATAAAATGCATGAGTGATCTTATGCTCGCGATGGTTATTGTCGGGGGCTGATGGGCTGCAGCATCTTTACAGACGCACCTGTCAATTAGCAGGTTCTCTCGACATCCTGCTACAGCTTTTTTCGAGCCACGTTTTTCGTACATCTCTCGTCACACGGGCTCAATTCTTCAGATAATCCTGTTGTTTAGGATAGCTGTAAAGATCTTATACAGAGTGTTTAAACAAGTTATTGGCCTGTAATTCTCTGGGTGGGACAAGTTGCCTTTTTTCGGAAGGAGTATAGTGCGTCCTAATACCAGCCACTGCGGAATGGGGGCTTCCGACTTTAAATATAAGGACAATATGCGGGCCAAAGTTTGGTATGTAGAAGTGAAATTCTTCCACGAGAAGTTCTTGATGCAATCTGGGCCTGCAGTGGAAAAGTTCTTCGTACCTCTAAGTGATTTTTTTACCTCTTTGGCAGTGATTGATGGATATTCCTCCTCAAATGTTATGAGGTTGTCACAAAACACCTTGAAGCGGATGCTGTTATCACTATCTTCTTTCAACTTTAGTGTTTTTAGTATCTTGTATACCTCTCTCCAAAAAGTCTCTACCTCATTGGGCTTGCGTAGATTTTTGGCAGAAGTAGGGTGATCACTGAATAGGCGAGATGGGTCAGCGAGAAACGGTTGATTCTCCCTGATCCCTCTCTCCCTCTTCTGTATTCTCTTCCTTGCGTCAGATAACACTCGTATTTTGTCAGCAATGTGCTGCTTGATTGTCAGCAGCTTTGACTTGTTCAGTGTATGATTAAGGATCCTTAGTTCTTGAGCGAACTTTCAAACAATTTTCGTGAACGGCCTACTAGAGATTATGTAGTCAATATCACACTGAATACGGGACGCATTCTGTCTTGGCCATCCAATCTTCTTGTTCAGTTGATACAAGCGTCTTTTGGTCTTTTGATCCATCGTCGGTTTTAGACTTCGATTTGAATCAGTCAATGCTCTCGAAGCACCATAAACTGAACAATTGAGGGTCCAGAGGTCGGACTCCTCCGAGATATCCTCACGATGGGAGGCATCCATTTCAGCCAGATCGTGGGACTTA